>JAVGWX010000009.1:89820266-90120266 GCA_036924085.1 Ariolimax columbianus
AGGGGTTAGCAGATGCCGGACTAGGACCCTGAAGCTGTGTGCAGAAGACGAGATCGGTTACCAGGGGAGTAGCCGACAAGGACCTTGAGCTGTGTGCAGAAGACGAGATCGGTTACCAGGGAGTAGCCGACAAGGACCCTTGAGCTGTGTGCAGATAGACGAGATCGGTTACCAGGGAGTATCCGACAAGGACCCTTGAGCTGTGTGCAGAAGACGTAGATCGGTTACCAGGGAGTAGCCGACAAGGACCCTGAGCTGTGTGCAGAAGACGAGATCGGTTACCAGGGAGTAGCCGACAGGGACCCTTGAGCTGTGTGCAGAAGACGAGATCGGTTACCAGGGAGTAGCCGACAAGGACCCCTTGAGCTGTGTGCAGAAGACGAGATCGGTTACCAGGGAGTAGCCGACAAGGACCCTTGAGCTGTGTGCAGAAGACTAGATCGGTTACCAGGGACGTAGCACGACAAGGACCCTTGAGCTGTGTGCAGAAGACGAGATCGGTTACCAGGGAGTAGCCGACAAGGACCCTTGAGCTGTGTGCAGAAGACGAGATCGGTTACCAGGAGTAGCCGACAAGGACCCTTGAGCTGTGTGCAGAAGACGAGATCGGTTACCAGGGAGTAGCCGACAAGGACCCTTGAGCTGTGTGCAGAAGACGAGATCGGTTACCAGGGAGTAGCCGACAAGGACCCTTGAGACTGTGTGCAGAAGACGAGATCGGTTACCAGGGAGTAGCCGACAAGGACCCTTGAGCTGTGTGCAGAAGACGAGATCGGTTACCAGGGAGTAGCCGACAAGGACCCTTGAGCTGTGTGCAGAAGACGAGATCGGTTACCAGGGAGTAGCCGACAAGGACCCTTGAGCTGTGTGCAGAAGACGAGAATCGGTTACACAGGGAGTAGCCGACAAGGACCCTGAGCTGTGTGCAGAAGACGAGATCGGTTACCAGGGAGTAGCCGACAAGGACCCTGAGCTGTGTGCAGAAGACGAGATCGGTTACAGGGAGTAGCCGACAAGGACCCTTGAGCTGTGTGCAGAAGACGTAGATCGGTTACCAGGGAGTAGTCCGACAAGGACCCTTGAGCTGTGTGCAGAAGACGAGATCGGTTACCAGGAGTAGCCGACAAGGACCCTTGAGCTGTGTGCAGAAGACGAGATCGGTTACCAGGGAGTAGCCGACAAGGACCCTTGAGCTGTGTGCAGAAGACGAGATCGGTTACCAGGGAGTAGCCGACAAGGACCCTTGAGCTGTGTGCAGAAGACGAGATCGGTTACCAGGGAGTAGCCGACAAGGACCCCTGAGCTGTGTGCAGAAGACGAGATCGGTTACCAGGGAGTAGCCGACAAGGACCCTTGAGCTGTGTGCAGAAGACGAGATCGGTTACCAGGGAGTAGCCGACAAGGACCCTGAGCTGTGTGCAGAAGACGAGATCGGTTACCAGGGAGTAGCCGACAAGGACCCTTGAGCTGTGTGCAGAAGACGAGATCGGTTACCAGGGAGTAGCCGACAAGGACCCTTGAGCTGTGTGCAGAAGACGAGATCGGTTACCAGGGAGTAGCCGACAAGGACCCTTGAGCTGTGTGCAGAAGACGAGATCGGTTACCAGGAGTAGCCGACAAGGACCCTTGAGCTGTGTGCAGAAGACGAGATCGGTTACCAGGGAGTAGCCGACAAGGACCCTTGAGCTGTGTGCAGAAGACGAGATCGGTTACCAGGGAGTAGCCGACAAGGACCCTTGAGCTGTGTGCAGAAGACGAGATCGGTTACCAGGGAGTAGCCGACAAGGACCCTTGAGCTGTGTGCAGAAGACGAGATCGGTTACCAGGGAGTAGCCGACAAGGACCCTTGAGCTGTGTGCAGAAGACGAGATCGGTTACCAGGGAGTAGCCGACAAGGACCCTGAGCTGTGTGCAGAAGACGAGATCGGTTACCAGGGAGTAGCCGACAAGGACCCTTGAGCTGTGTGCAGAAGGACGAGATCGGTTACCAGGGAGTAGCCGACAAGGACCCTTGAGCTGTGTGCAGAAGACGAGATCGGTTACCAGGGAGTAGCCGACAAGGACCCTTGAGCTGTGTGCAGAAGACGAGATCGGTTACCAGGGAGTAGCCGACAAGGACCCTTGAGCTGTGTGCAGAAGACGAGATCGGTTACCAGGGAGTAGCCGACAAGGACCCTTGAGCTGTGTGCAGAAGACGAGATCGGTTACCAGGGAGTAGCCGACAAGGACCCTTGAGCTGTGTGCAGAAGACGAGATCGGTTACCAGGGAGTAGCCGACAAGGACCCTTGAGCTGTGTGCAGAAGACGAGATCGGTTACCAGGGAGTAGCCGACAAGGACCCTTGAGCTGTGTGCAGAAGACGAGATCGGTTACCAGGGAGTAGCCGACAAGGACCCTTGAGCTGTGTGCAGAAGACGAGATCGGTTACCAGGGAGTAGCCGACAAGGACCCTTGAGCTGTGTGCAGAAGACGAGATCGGTTACCAGGGAGTAGCCGACAAGGACCCTTGAGCTGTGTGCAGAAGACGAGATCGGTTACCAGGGAGTAGCCGACAAGGACCCTTGAGCTGTGTGCAGAAGACGAGATCGGTTACCAGGGAGTAGCCGACAAGGACCCTTGAGCTGTGTGCAGAAGACGAGATCGGTTACCAGGGAGTAGCCGACAAGGGACCCTTGAGCTGTGTGCAGAAGACGAGATCGGTTACCAGGGAGTAGCCGACAAGGACCCTTGAGCTGTGTGCAGAAGACGAGATCGGTTACCAGGGAGTAGCCGACAAGGACCCTTGAGCTGTGTGCAGAAGACGAGATCGGTTACCAGGGAGTAGCCGACAAGGACCCTTGAGCTGTGTGCAGAAGACGAGATCGGTTACCAGGGAGTAGCCGACAAGGACCCTTGAGCTGTGTGCAGAAGACGAGATCGGTTACCAGGGAGTAGCCGACAAGGACCCTTGAGCTGTGTGCAGAAGACGAGATCGGTTACCAGGAGTAGCCGACAAGGACCCTTGAGCTGTGTGCAGAAGACGAGATCGGTTACCAGGAGTAGCCGACAAGGACCCTTGAGCTGTGTGCAGAAGACGAGATCGGTTACCAGGGAGTAGCCGACAAGGACCCTTGAGCTGTGTGCAGAAGACGAGATCGGTTACCAGGGAGTAGCCGACAAGGACCCTTGAGCTGTGTGCAGAAGACGAGATCGGTTACCAGGGAGTAGCCGACAAGGACCCTTGAGCTGTGTGCAGAAGACGAGATCGGTTACCAGGGAGTAGCCGACAAGGACCCTTGAGCTGTGTGCAGAAGACGAGATCGGTTACCAGGGAGTAGCCGACAAGGACCCTTGAGCTGTGTGCAGAAGACGAGATCGGTTACCAGGGAGTAGCCGACAAGGACCCTTGAGCTGTGTGCAGAAGACGAGATCGGTTACCAGGGAGTAGCCGACAAGGACCCTTGAGCTGTGTGCAGAAGACGAGATCGGTTACCAGGGAGTAGCCGACAAGGACCCTTGAGCTGTGTGCAGAAGACGAGATCGGTTACCAGGGAGTAGCCGACAAGGACCCTTGAGCTGTGTGCAGAAGACGAGATCGGTTACCAGGGAGTAGCCGACAAGGACCCTTGAGCTGTGTGCAGAAGACGAGATCGGTTACCAGGGAGTAGCCGACAAGGACCCTTGAGCTGTGTGCAGAAGACGAGATCGGTTACCAGGGAGTAGCCGACAAGGACCCTTGAGCTGTGTGCAGAAGACGAGATCGGTTACCAGGGAGTAGCCGACAAGGACCCTTGAGCTGTGTGCAGAAGACGAGATCGGTTACCAGGGAGTAGCCGACAAGGACCCTTGAGCTGTGTGCAGAAGACGAGATCGGTTACCAGGGAGTAGCCGACAAGGACCCTTGAGCTGTGTGCAGAAGACGAGATCGGTTACCAGGGAGTAGCCGACAAGGACCCTTGAGCTGTGTGCAGAAGACGAGATCGGTTACCAGGGAGTAGCCGACAAGGACCCTTGAGCTGTGTGCAGAAGACGAGATCGGTTACCAGGGAGTAGCCGACAAGGACCCTTGAGCTGTGTGCAGAAGACGAGATCGGTTACCAGGGAGTAGCCGACAAGGACCCTTGAGCTGTGTGCAGAAGACGAGATCGGTTACCAGGGAGTAGCCGACAAGGACCCTTGAGCTGTGTGCAGAAGACGAGATCGGTTACCAGGGAGTAGCCGACAAGGACCCTTGAGCTGTGTGCAGAAGACGAGATCGGTTACCAGGGAGTAGCCGACAAGGACCCTTGAGCTGTGTGCAGAAGACGAGATCGGTTACCAGGGAGTAGCCGACAAGGACCCTTGAGCTGTGTGCAGAAGACGAGATCGGTTACCAGGGAGTAGCCGACAAGGACCCTTGAGCTGTGTGCAGAAGACGAGATCGGTTACCAGGGAGTAGCCGACAAGGACCCTTGAGCTGTGTGCAGAAGACGAGATCGGTTACCAGGGAGTAGCCGACAAGGACCCTTGAGCTGTGTGCAGAAGACGAGATCGGTTACCAGGGAGTAGCCGACAAGGACCCTTGAGCTGTGTGCAGAAGACGAGATCGGTTACCAGGAGTAGCCGACAAGGACCCTTGAGCTGTGTGCAGAAGACGAGATCGGTTACCAGGGAGTAGCCGACAAGGACCCTTGAGCTGTGTGCAGAAGACGAGATCGGTTACCAGGGAGTAGCCGACAAGGACCCTTGAGCTGTGTGCAGAAGACGAGATCGGTTACCAGGGAGTAGCCGACAAGGACCCTTGAGCTGTGTGCAGAAGACGAGATCGGTTACCAGGGAGTAGCCGACAAGGACCCTTGAGCTGTGTGCAGAAGACGAGATCGGTTACCAGGGAGTAGCCGACAAGGACCCTTGAGCTGTGTGCAGAAGACGAGATCGGTTACCAGGGAGTAGCCGACAAGGACCCTTGAGCTGTGTGCAGAAGACGAGATCGGTTACCAGGGAGTAGCCGACAAGGACCCTGAGCTGTGTGCAGAAGACGAGATCGGTTACCAGGGAGTAGCCGACAAGGACCCCTGAGCTGTGTGCAGAAGACGAGATCGGTTACCAGGGAGTAGCCGACAAGGACCCTTGAGCTGTGTGCAGAAGACGAGATCGGTTACCAGGGAGTAGCCGACAAGGACCCTTGAGCTGTGTGCAGAAGACGAGATCGGTTACCAGGGAGTAGCCGACAAGGACCCTTGAGCTGTGTGCAGAAGACGAGATCGGTTACCAGGGAGTAGCCGACAAGGACCCTTGAGCTGTGTGCAGAAGACGAGATCGGTTACCAGGGAGTAGCCGACAAGGACCCTTGAGCTGTGTGCAGAAGACGAGATCGGTTACCAGGGAGTAGCCGACAAGGACCCTTGAGCTGTGTGCAGAAGACGAGATCGGTTACCAGGGAGTAGCCGACAAGGACCCCTTGAGCTGTGTGCAGAAGACGAGATCGGTTACCAGGGAGTAGCCGACAAGGACCCTTGAGCTGTGTGCAGAAGACGAGATCGGTTACCAGGGAGTAGCCGACAAGGACCCCTTGAGCTGTGTGCAGAAGACGAGATCGGTTACCAGGGAGTAGCCGACAAGGACCCTTGAGCTGTGTGCAGAAGACGAGATCGGTTACCAGGGAGTAGCCGACAAGGACCCTTGAGCTGTGTGCAGAAGACGAGATCGGTTACCAGGGAGTAGCCGACAAGGACCCTTGAGCTGTGTGCAGAAGACGAGATCGGTTACCAGGGAGTAGCCGACAAGGACCCCTTGAGCTGTGTGCAGAAGACGAGATCGGTTACCAGGGAGTAGCCGACAAGGACCCCTGAGCTGTGTGCAGAAGACGAGATCGGTTACCAGGGAGTAGCCGACAAGGACCCTTGAGCTGTGTGCAGAAGACGAGATCGGTTACCAGGGAGTAGCCGACAAGGACCCTTGAGCTGTGTGCAGAAGACGAGATCGGTTACCAGGGAGTAGCCGACAAGGACCCTTGAGCTGTGTGCAGAAGACGAGATCGGTTACCAGGGAGTAGCCGACAAGGACCCCTTGAGCTGTGTGCAGAAGACGAGATCGGTTACCAGGGAGTAGCCGACAAGGACCCTTGAGCTGTGTGCAGAAGACGAGATCGGTTACCAGGGAGTAGCCGACAAGGACCCTTGAGCTGTGTGCAGAAGACGAGATCGGTTACCAGGGAGTAGCCGACAAGGACCCTTGAGCTGTGTGCAGAAGACGAGATCGGTTACCAGGGAGTAGCCGACAAGGACCCTTGAGCTGTGTGCAGAAGACGAGATCGGTTACCAGGGAGTAGCCGACAAGGACCCTTGAGCTGTGTGCAGAAGACGAGATCGGTTACCAGGGAGTAGCCGACAAGGACCCTTGAGCTGTGTGCAGAAGACGAGATCGGTTACCAGGGAGTAGCCGACAAGGACCCCTGAGCTGTGTGCAGAAGACGAGATCGGTTACCAGGGAGTAGCCGACAAGGACCCTTGAGCTGTGTGCAGAAGACGAGATCGGTTACCAGGGAGTAGCCGACAAGGACCCTTGAGCTGTGTGCAGAAGACGAGATCGGTTACCAGGGAGTAGCCGACAAGGACCCCTGAGCTGTGTGCAGAAGACGAGATCGGTTACCAGGGAGTAGCCGACAAGGACCCTTGAGCTGTGTGCAGAAGACGAGATCGGTTACCAGGGAGTAGCCGACAAGGACCCCTTGAGCTGTGTGCAGAAGACGAGATCGGTTACCAGGGAGTAGCCGACAAGGACCCTTGAGCTGTGTGCAGAAGACGAGATCGGTTACCAGGGAGTAGCCGACAAGGACCCCTGAGCTGTGTGCAGAAGACGAGATCGGTTACCAGGGAGTAGCCGACAAGGACCCTTGAGCTGTGTGCAGAAGACGAGATCGGTTACCAGGGAGTAGCCGACAAGGACCCTTGAGCTGTGTGCAGAAGACGAGATCGGTTACCAGGGAGTAGCCGACAAGGACCCTTGAGCTGTGTGCAGAAGACGAGATCGGTTACCAGGGAGTAGCCGACAAGGACCCTTGAGCTGTGTGCAGAAGACGAGATCGGTTACCAGGGAGTAGCCGACAAGGACCCTTGAGCTGTGTGCAGAAGACGAGATCGGTTACCAGGGAGTAGCCGACAAGGACCCTTGAGCTGTGTGCAGAAGACGAGATCGGTTACCAGGGAGTAGCCGACAAGGACCCTTGAGCTGTGTGCAGAAGACGAGATCGGTTACCAGGAGTAGCCGACAAGGACCCCTGAGCTGTGTGCAGAAGACGAGATCGGTTACCAGGGAGTAGCCGACAAGGACCCTTGAGCTGTGTGCAGAAGACGAGATCGGTTACCAGGGAGTAGCCGACAAGGACCCCTGAGCTGTGTGCAGAAGACGAGATCGGTTACCAGGGAGTAGCCGACAAGGACCCCTGAGCTGTGTGCAGAAGACGAGATCGGTTACCAGGGAGTAGCCGACAAGGACCCCTGAGCTGTGTGCAGAAGACGAGATCGGTTACCAGGGAGTAGCCGACAAGGACCCCTGAGCTGTGTGCAGAAGACGAGATCGGTTACCAGGGAGTAGCCGACAAGGACCCCTTGAGCTGTGTGCAGAAGACGAGATCGGTTACCAGGGAGTAGCCGACAAGGACCCCTGAGCTGTGTGCAGAAGACGAGATCGGTTACCAGGGAGTAGCCGACAAGGACCCTTGAGCTGTGTGCAGAAGACGAGATCGGTTACCAGGGAGTAGCCGACAAGGACCCCTTGAGCTGTGTGCAGAAGACGAGATCGGTTACCAGGGAGTAGCCGACAAGGACCCTTGAGCTGTGTGCAGAAGACGAGATCGGTTACCAGGGAGTAGCCGACAAGGACCCTGAGCTGTGTGCAGAAGACGAGATCGGTTACCAGGGAGTAGCCGACAAGGACCCTTGAGCTGTGTGCAGAAGACGAGATCGGTTACCAGGGAGTAGCCGACAAGGACCCTTGAGCTGTGTGCAGAAGACGAGATCGGTTACCAGGGAGTAGCCGACAAGGACCCTTGAGCTGTGTGCAGAAGACGAGATCGGTTACCAGGGAGTAGCCGACAAGGACCCCTGAGCTGTGTGCAGAAGACGAGTAGCCGTCAAGGACGCCTTGAGCTGTGGTGCTGAAGACGAGATCGGTTACCGAGGGAGTAGCCGACCAAGGACCCCTTGTGCTGTGTGCAGAAGACGTAGATCGTGGTGACCAGGGAGTAGCCGACAAGGGAGCCCTTGAGCTGTTGGTGCAGTAGACGAGATCGGTTACCAGGGAGTAGCCGACAAGGACCGCTTGAGCTGTGTGCAGAAAGACGAGATCGGTTACCAGGGATGTAGCCGGACAAGGACCCCTGAGCTGTGTGCAGAAGACGAGATCGGTTACCAGGGAGTAGCCGACAAGGACCCTTGAGCTGTGTGCAGATGACGAGATCGGTTTACCAGGGAGTAGCCGACAAGGACCCTTGAGCTGTGTGCAGAAGACGAGATCGGTTACCAGGGAGTAGCCGACAAGGACCCCTTGAGCTGTGTGCAGAAGACGAGATCGGTTACCAGGGAGTAGCCGACAAGGACCCTTGAGCTGTGTGCAGAAGACGAGATCGGTTACCAGGGAGTAGCCGACAAGGACCCTTGAGCTGTGTGCAGAAGACGAGATCGGTTACCAGGGAGTAGCCGACAAGGACCCTTGAGCTGTGTGCAGAAGACGAGATCGGTTACCAGGGAGTAGCCGACAAGGACCCTTGAGCTGTGTGCAGAAGACGAGATCGGTTACCAGGGAGTAGCCCGACAAGGACCCTTGAGCTGTGTGCAGAAGACGAGATCGGTTACCAGGGAGTAGCCGACAAGGACCCTTGAGCTGTGTGCAGAAGACGAGATCGGTTACCAGGGAGTAGCCGACAAGGACCCTTGAGCTGTGTGCAGAAGACGAGATCGGTACCAGGGAGTAGCCGACAAGGACCCTTGAGCTGTGTGCAGAAGACGAGATCGGTTACCAGGGAGTAGCCGACAAGGACCCCTTGAGCTGTGTGCAGAAGACGAGATCGGTTACCAGGGAGTAGCCGACAAGGACCCCTTGAGCTGTGTGCAGAAGACGAGATCGGTTACCAGGGAGTAGCCGACAAGGACCCCTGAGCTGTGTGCAGAAGACGAGATCGGTTACCAGGGAGTAGCCGACAAGGACCCTTGAGCTGTGTGCAGAAGACGAGATCGGTTACCAGGGAGTAGCCGACAAGGACCCTTGAGCTGTGTGCAGAAGACGAGATCGGTTACCAGGGAGTAGCCGACAAGGACCCCTGAGCTGTGTGCAGAAGACGAGATCGGTTACCAGGGAGTAGCCGACAAGGACCCTTGAGCTGTGTGCAGAAGACGAGATCGGTTACCAGGGAGTAGCCGACAAGGACCCTTGAGCTGTGTGCAGAAGACGAGATCGGTTACCAGGGAGTAGCCGACAAGGACCCTTGAGCTGTGTGCAGAAGACGAGATCGGTTACCAGGGAGTAGCCGACAAGGACCCCTTGAGCTGTGTGCAGAAGACGAGATCGGTTACCAGGAGTAGCCGACAAGGACCCCTTGAGCTGTGTGCAGAAGACGAGATCGGTTACCAGGGAGTAGCCGACAAGGACCCCTTGAGCTGTGTGCAGAAGACGAGATCGGTTACCAGGGAGTAGCCGACAAGGACCCCTGAGCTGTGTGCAGAAGACGAGATCGGTTACCAGGGAGTAGCCGACAAGGACCCTTGAGCTGTGTGCAGAAGACGAGATCGGTTACCAGGGAGTAGCCGACAAGGACCCCTGAGCTGTGTGCAGAAGACGAGATCGGTTACCAGGGAGTAGCCGACAAGGACCCCTGAGCTGTGTGCAGAAGACGAGATCGGTTACCAGGGAGTAGCCGACAAGGACCCTTGAGCTGTGTGCAGAAGACGAGATCGGTTACCAGGGAGTAGCCGACAAGGACCCCTGAGCTGTGTGCAGAAGACGAGATCGGTTACCAGGGAGTAGCCGACAAGGACCCCTGAGCTGTGTGCAGAAGACGAGATCGGTTACCAGGGAGTAGCCGACAAGGACCCCTGAGCTGTGTGCAGAAGACGAGATCGGTTACCAGGGAGTAGCCGACAAGGACCCCTGAGCTGTGTGCAGAAGACGAGATCGGTTACAGGGAGTAGCCGACAAGGACCCTTGAGCTGTGTGCAGAAGACGAGATCGGTTACCAGGGAGTAGCCGACAAGGACCCCTGAGCTGTGTGCAGAAGACGAGATCGGTTACCAGGGAGTAGCCGACAAGGACCCCTGAGCTGTGTGCAGAAGACGAGATCGGTTACCAGGGAGTAGCCGACAAGGACCCCTGAGCTGTGTGCAGAAGACGAGATCGGTTACCAGGGAGTAGCCGACAAGGACCCCTGAGCTGTGTGCAGAAGACGAGATCGGTTACCAGGAGTAGCCGACAAGGACCCCTGAGCTGTGTGCAGAAGACGAGATCGGTTACCAGGGAGTAGCCGACAAGGACCCCTGAGCTGTGTGCAGAAGACGAGATCGGTTACCAGGGAGTAGCCGACAAGGACCCCTGAGCTGTGTGCAGAAGACGAGATCGGTTACCAGGGAGTAAGCCGACAAGGACCCCTGAGCTGTGTGCAGAAGACGAGATCGGTTACCAGGGAGTAGCCGACAAGGACCCTTGAGCTGTGTGCAGAAGACGAGATCGGTTACCAGGGAGTAGCCGACAAGGACCCTTGAGCTGTGTGCAGAAGACGAGATCGGTTACCAGGGAGTAGCCGACAAGGACCCTTGAGCTGTGTGCAGAAGACGAGATCGGTTACCAGGGAGTAGCCGACAAGGACCCTTGAGCTGTGTGCAGAAGACGAGATCGGTTACCAGGGAGTAGCCGACAAGGACCCTTGAGCTGTGTGCAGAAGACGAGATCGGTTACCAGGGAGTAGCCGACAAGGACCCCTGAGCTGTGTGCAGAAGACGAGATCGGTTACCAGGGAGTAGCCGACAAGGACCCCTGAGCTGTGTGCAGAAGACGAGATCGGTTACCAGGGAGTAGCCGACAAGGACCCTTGAGCTGTGTGCAGAAGACGAGATCGGTTACCAGGAGTAGCCGACAAGGACCCTTGAGCTGTGTGCAGAAGACGAGATCGGTTACCAGGGAGTAGCCGACAAGGACCCTTGAGCTGTGTGCAGAAGACGAGATCGGTTACCAGGGAGTAGCCGACAAGGACCCTTGAGCTGTGTGCAGAAGACGAGATCGGTTACCAGGGAGTAGCCGACAAGGACCCTTGAGCTGTGTGCAGAAGACGAGATCGGTTACCAGGGAGTAGCCGACAAGGACCCTTGAGCTGTGTGCAGAAGACGAGATCGGTTACCAGGGAGTAGCCGACAAGGACCCTTGAGCTGTGTGCAGAAGACGAGATCGGTTACCAGGGAGTAGCCGACAAGGACCCTTGAGCTGTGTGCAGAAGACGAGATCGGTTACCAGGGAGTAGCCGACAAGGACCCTTGAGCTGTGTGCAGAAGACGAGATCGGTTACCAGGGAGTAGCCGACAAGGACCCTTGAGCTGTGTGCAGAAGACGAGATCGGTTACCAGGGAGTAGCCGACAAGGACCCTTGAGCTGTGTGCAGAAGACGAGATCGGTTACCAGGGAGTAGCCGACAAGGACCCTTGAGCTGTGTGCAGAAGACGAGATCGGTTACCAGGGAGTAGCCGACAAGGACCCTTGAGCTGTGTGCAGAAGACGAGATCGGTTACCAGGGAGTAGCCGACAAGGACCCTTGAGCTGTGTGCAGAAGACGAGATCGGTTACCAGGGAGTAGCCGACAAGGACCCTTGAGCTGTGTGCAGAAGACGAGATCGGTTACCAGGGAGTAGCCGACAAGGACCCTTGAGCTGTGTGCAGAAGACGAGATCGGTTACCAGGGAGTAGCCGACAAGGACCCTTGAGCTGTGTGCAGAAGACGATATAGAGTCCAGTCCATGGTGCAGCAGATTAAACATAGGAGCGAGGACTCAGCCCTGTCGGAAACCAGATGATGTAGAGAACTCCTCAGTAAGATCCCATCAGAGCTGAATTTCGGCGCTGGTGGGACTGTGAAGTTCCTGAATTAGGATCAGCAAGTTCCCTGAGATACCAACGCTTTGTAGCGCATTCCACTTGGTGTCTCAATCTACATAATCGAAGGCAGTCCGTAGGTCAACGTAGGTGACGTCAAGAGGCTGGCTTAACTGGGAGGTCAGTTCTGAGAGTGGACGGAGGACGAGAATGGCATCGATGGTAGAGCAAGAGGTGATGAGCCCTGACTGTTGAGGGCAACCATGCTTCGTTTTTGTGTGAGGTGTAACATATTCATTGTACGACCTTTCATGTTTGTGTGTGAGCTGTAAGATTTCATTGTACGACGTCTCGTGATTTTGTGTCAGCTGTAAGAGATTTTATTGTACGACGTCTCGTGTTTGTGTGTGAGCTGTAAGATTTACTTGTACGACGTCTCGTGTTTGTGTGTGAGCTGTAAGATTTTATGATACGACGTCTCGTGTTTGTGTGTGAGCTGTAAGATTTTATGATACGACGTCTCGTGTTTGTGTGTGAGCTGTAAGATTTCATTGTACGACCTTTCCTGTTTGTGTGTGAGCTGTAAGATTTCATTGTACGACATCTCGTGTTTGTGTGGGAGCTGTATGATGTTATTGTACGACGTCTCGTGTTTGTGTGTGAGCTGTAAAATGTTATTGTGCGACGTCTCGTGTTTGTGTGTGAGCTGTATGATGTTATTGTACGACGTCTCGTGTTTGTGTGTGAGCTGTAAAATGTTATTGTGCGACGTCTCGTGTTTGTGTGTGAGCTGTAATATTTAATTGTACGACGTCTAGTGTTTGTGTGTGAGCTGTAAGATTTAATTGTACGACGTCTCGTGTTTTTAGGAGGTGTAAGAGATTTCATTCGACGATGTTCCATGTTTTTGTGTTGGTTGTAAGATGTTATTGTACCACGTCTCATGTTTTTGTGTTGGTTGTAACATCTCATTGTACCACGTTTCATGTGTTTGTGTTGGTTATAACATCTCATTGTACCACGTCTCATTTTTGTGTGTTGGTTGTAACATCTCATTGTACCACGTCTTATGTTCTTGTGTTGGTTGTAACAACTCATTGTACCACGTCTCATGATTTTGTGTTGGCTGTAACATCTCATTGTACCACGTTTCATGTGTTTGTGTTGGTTGTAACATCTCATTATACCACGTCTCAGGTTTTTGTGTTGGTCGTAACATCTCATTGTACCCCGTCTCATGTGTTTGTGTTGGTTGTAACATCTCATTGTACCACGTCTCATGTTTTTGTGTTGGTTGTAAGATCTCATTGTACCACGTCTCATGTTTCTGTGTTGGTTGTAACATCTCATTGTACCAAGTCTCAGGTTATTGTGTTGATTGTAACATCTCATTGTACTACGTCTCATGTTTATCATTTGGAGGGGGGGGGGGGAGAGTCCGGGGTTCACTTTATTTAGTTTATTGCCCCACAACCGGGTTGACGAGCATTCCGGGGCCATTGTTGGAATATCAATAGATTTGCCTTCTTATGTTCAATACCATATCCATTCCATCCCAAATCCACTTCAATATCCTCCCCTAAACCCACTCCAACATCTAGATCATACCTGGCAATTGGAAACATAAAAGAGCAAAAAAGGGTGTTCAACCTTAGGCAAGGGTCCCATTCAGGTCCTCTCTAAGGTGTTCAACCTAAGATAAACGTCATATTGAGGTTCTCCAAGATGTCTGACCTACTGCTGAGGGCCATATTCGGGTCCTCCAAGGTGTTTGACCTACAGCTGAGGGCCATCTTCGAGCCCTCCAAGGTGTTTGACCTACAGCTCATGGCCATATTCGGGACCTTCAAGGTATTTGACCTACAGCTGAGGGCTATATTCGGGCCCTCCAAGGTGTTTGACCTACAGGGACTCCAACAAGCCGCGCAGAAGCTCAAGCATGGACAACCCAGTGCTGGTCAAGATTCGTAATAAAATACTTCTTCAAAAAGTTGCGGGTGAGATCCCCAATGTAGCTGGATCTGAACCAACATCAACGGGCAGGGGACAGGAAGCTTTCAGGATGCTCAATTCAGCAACAAACAAACAACCACAAACAAACAACCATACACAAACAACCACACACAAACAATCACACACAAACAATCACACACAAACAATCATACACAAACAATCACACATAAACAATCACACACAAACTATAACACACAAACAATCACACACAAACAATCACACACAAACAATCATACGTTCTTCTATACTCAAGACTTCCTCGCACGTAGTAATCCAGACCTTTTGGTGCCGCTCCTACTTTTCACCAATGTCAGACTCTAATTCTACTTGTTCCCATTAATGTCAGCCTCTATGTCTAGCTGTTCCCATCATTTTCCCTGTACCACAGGTGCATTCGTCAGTGCCACCTATCTTCAGTTTATTGAATTGATGGTACCTCAGTCTGTTGTGGCCTGTGCGGAGTCTAAAGACCACGACCTGCTCTCTTCTGCTCAACTGGTAGTAAGCATCATTTTTTGTGTAGCCAGTATGTTATGTTTCCCATTTGGCCATGTATCTGGCCCTAATAAACCTTTTGGACTCTTCGTAGGTGACACTAGGATTTGGTTGTGGTAGTCTTGCACCTTCTTTTGCCAATCTGTCTGCCTCCTCGTTGCCTTGGATGTTGCAGTAGCATGGAACCCACTGTACCACTACTCTTTTTGGTGAGGACTGCTGGGATAGTTGACAGAGTACTGCTCTTAAATCATTAAGTTCCGTATTTTTCTAGCTTTTTAGTGCTGTGACCACGGCCAGTGCATCTGTAAACAGGACTATCTGGCTTTCATTGCTTTCGCCTGTCAGCTTTGCTTCTACTGCAGCCATCAGTGTCTCTGCCTCCACTCTGAAATTGCTTTAGAATTTCCAGGCGCCACTGACAGTGTTATTTTTCTACCATTTGGTAGGCTCAGGAATACCCCTCCCCCTCCATTCTGTGTTGTGTTTGTTATAGAACCGTCGGTGTATGCATGGGTCCAGCCCATACTTGGGTACTTTTCCGCTATGTACCTCAGGGTTATGTCTCCTCTTTCTTTTTCAGTATGGCTGTTCTTGTTTCCAATACCTGGTATAATTTCTACCACCTCCGGAATGATATGCTGCTTCCAGGTAAGTTTGCGTACAGTAGGGATGGGCTTTGGTGTTGTTAATGCGTTCATAGGGTCTTCGCTCATCTTTGCTTTGGCTATTTCTGCAAAGTTTCTCCACTTTAGTTTCCCATTTCCAAATGTATTTAGTCTCTGATGCATTGGATGGTGTGTCAGTCTTCTGAGTTTCTCTGCTTGCAGCTGGGCTCTGCAGTCTCTTCTGTCGGTCATGGATTGCAGATTTGTAATCTTTTCAAGTTCTACAATTGGCGTTGACTTCATGCCTCCTGTTATAACTCTCATGACTTGGTTTTGAATTTTGCTAATTTTATCAAAGTTCGCCTTTGCTGCTGTTGTCCGTGCCGCAATGCCATACTCGAGAACTGGTCTCACTCTTCCAGTGTACAGTTTCTTGAGTATTCTTTCGTCTGCTCCCCAGCTTGTGCCAGCAAATTTTCCTCATGATTGCCATTCTTTATCTGGCTATCATTCGGTTTCTCTCGATCTGACTTTTCCATGTCCTGCGCAGATCAAATGTGACTCCCAGGTAGTTCGGGTTGTCATTTGGCCGCAGATATTTTGCGTTAAGACTTATTTTGGTGTTCTGGGGTTTATTTGAAAGCGAGAATATCGTACATGTTGTTTTTTTTCCTCATTTATTTTGACCAGCCATAAATTCGCCCACTACTCCAACGATGTTAGGGTCTGCTGTATCCGATTGTTTGCTATGGTGAGATTTTCTTCAGAGGTCCATATTGCCAGATCGTCTGCAAACATGGAGCTGTGGACTCTTCTTGGTATATTCTCTGTGATGTTGTTTATATACACCAGGAAAGGTGTGGGTGACAGTACTCCCCCTTGGGGTACTCCCTGCTCCAGCGTCACCTTTTTGCTCATCTGCCCTTGTACTTGAACTCTGGCTGTTCTGTTTTTGATGTAGTGTCTGATCCATCTGTACATTTTCCCACAACCTTAATTTCTTCGTAGCTTGACTTAAAGTCCCTCTTTCCACACCTTGTCAAATGCCTTCTTTACATCCACCCAAACCGCGACTGAATGCTTTTTCTCCTGGTAGGCATCCTCTATTTCATGGGCTATGAGAGTGATCTGGTCCTCAATGGATCTGTGCTGTCTAAAGCCTGCTTGCTGTGGAATTAGTATTCGTTTTTCTTCCAGATGCCACGCCACATCAGTCTGGTGTTTATCATACGTTCCATCAGTTTGCCGACACAGCTCAGTAGGCTGATAGGCCTGTATCCATTTGGATCTGTTTTGTCTTTTCCTTTTTTTTGGTACTGGTACAAGTACTGCGTCTTTCCATGCCTGGGGTACAATACCCCTTTTTCAGCTTTGGTTCAGGACTGATAATAACTTCCTCTTTGCTGTTTGGCCCAGCTACATCAGCATTTCGTTTGTTATCCCGTCTTTTCCGGGAGATTTCCTTTTCTTTAATGTTCTCATGGCCTCTTCCATTTCATTCATTGTTAGTTTTGCCATCATGTGCTCCTCTGGTGCCATCTTGATGTTGTCGTGGCTCTTTTGTTCTTCACTAATGTCTGTATGCCTGTCTGTAGGGATATCAATGTGGTTTTCTCTGGAATAGTGATCTACAAAAGCGTTTGCTGCTTTTTTTTCCAATAAGCATGTTGTCGCCCTGCTTGATGGTAATTTGTTTATTTGATGGTGTTTCGTCATTCGTGGCTCTGACTAAATTCCATAGTTTGTTCCCTTCTTTGTCTATATTGAGGCTTTCTGGGTTTTTTTTCCAGCTGTCTCTTGTTATTTGGTTAAGTGTTCTTTTGTATTTCGCAGTGATGGCCTTGAGGGCGATATTGGCTTCCATAGATTGCTCTATCTCTGCCATGTTCCTAGCCTTTGAGACTTCATCCTCTGCTTTCTGCAGTTCATGATTCCAATATGGCTTGTAGTTGTTCCTTGCCCCTCTTGGGATGGTTTCGATGGCTGCCTGTATTGCCTTGCTTAGGCTTTCCACCATGGGCTTCATTTTGTTGTTTCGTGTGTTGATGGTTTCACACAGCCCATCTGTCAGGATTGCAAATCTGTCCCAGTCGGCTCGTTTGTAATTCCAACGTGGGAGCGGTTTTGTTTCCTGTGGGCCAACTTCCATATCAATGTCTAGCCTGATCGGCCTGTGGTCGCTACCTGCCAGTTGGTTTAGCACCTGGCGGTCAATTTTATGGTGTATATCCTGTGTGGAGAAGGCCAAATCTGGAGTCGTGGTGGTACGCTATGTTCTAGAATAGAAACTAGGGATATCCTCCGGCCTATTGATTAGGGAGAGATTTGTATCTATCTCCCAATCTTCCACTTCGTCACCTCTGCTGTCTGTGTCAGAGTATCCCCGTCTCTCCGAGTGGCTGTTGAAGTCTTCAACTACTATGCAGTTGGAGTCTTTGACTTCCATACTCGAGAGCGATAGGTCTTTATTTGGTGGTCCGTATAGATTGAAAATGCGGAGCTTCGTCTCTTGAGCCATTATGTCAACTCCTACAATTTCTGCTTGTCCGGTGTGATTGACAGGTACCGCGCTACTCGGTATGCAATTTCGTGTCAGTATCAGGGCCCCTCCTTTGTGACCTTCTCTATCGAGACGGAAGGTCTGGTATCCTCTGATTGAGAATTTATGATTTTTGTTGAGGTGCGTTTCCTGGATACATGCCACGTGAATCCTACCTTCATGCAGGTGATGTGTTAGGGATAGCTTTTTGTTAATGACTCCCTCCGCATTCCACTGTAGTATTTTGAGGGTCTTGAGTTTTTGGTCAATAGAAATTGCCCCATAGCCATGTGCCTTGACTCCACAACACATGGGTGGGGGACCACCAGTAGTCAAGGGTGGGCCCCTTCGAGGCATGAGGCCCGGCACTCTCGCTGCCTGGCGGGACTCCGCAGGATGAGCGCCATACGTTTTTCTGATCGGATGTACTGTCATCATACTGCGATTTACGTTGCACTGTTTCGTTAGGCTTGTGGCCCCGTGCATCCGATTTCAACAGGCGTTTCTGTAGGGATGCCCTCCTTAGCCTTTGGCTGTCCCCAGCCTATCTGCAAGGCAGCAGTTGTTTGTGATCAGAGTTGTCTCTCTTATGGAAGTTGTCTTACAGGACTGACGAGTCTTTACTACTCGTGTCTATAGGATGCGGCAATGATATATGAGATATGATATGTGATATGGACTATGTACTGGTTTGTACTAACCCGGAAGAGAGGCAGTCCAGTGTGTCTGTATCCCAGGATCGTCACGTCCTGCCAGAAACGTATCGTGTGCATGTGGGCGGGGTACCTCTTTGCTCCCTTTATTTTCTCGGCACATCTTCATTGATGGTACGCCTAGCATTCCCCGCCACCTGGGAGGTTGACACAATAGGGCAGATGTGCAATGTCCGCTAGTCTGCATCTCTTCTGCGTCCATTGGTATGGCTGATAGCGTACAGAGGTAGAGATCGAGGCAGAAGTGCATTTAACCAGTGGACAAGCCTGGTAATGTCACGGAGATGTTGTTCGCCGAGTGTGCGGACAAATCTCATGGTCATTGGTTGAGTCTCGACAGTTCACAGTGAGGTGGCTGCTCTACTGTTTTCGACACCCCGACAAAGAAGTAAGACTTATGTTGGTGGTTTCGCACCCCATCGCCGTATAGGGTGAGTATCAGGCAGCTGTCCGCCCGCTTTGATCGGCGGACGGCAGAGACCTCTTTCTGCGGCTCTACCGGATAGGGCTGGAGCCCGAGCCCCAAATCCCAACACCGTCGAAGCCTCCCATTGCAGTGGTGCTGAGATTTTGGGCAGGATTCCGGCTTACAGGCGTTCAGCCGTAATCCCTCACATGGTAGCCTCGCGCCATTGGCTTATCAGCCGGGTACGTGAACCAAATGTCTGCGGCTCCTCTCGAATTTGAGCAGGATTACCGTATCAGCTCCCTGTCATTAGTAGGGTAAAACTGACCTGTCTTCAGATGGTCTATTTCCAGCACCCGTTCACTATTTGACCAGACGAATTAATTGAGGACTTTTGTTTGTCAATGACCAGGTATCTGAAATCTGCGATTTCTGCGGGGTTAAACACGATTTTTCCGTAGCGTTCTTTTATTAGAAGGTTAATGAGCTGATTTGTCTTCCGTGAGTCTAATACCAGCACACGTTCATTATTAGACCCAACGGGAGTGCTCTCGATTTGTCAGTCGTTCTACAGTATTGGCGTGTTAAGTCAAAATAAGCCGCAGGTTCCACTCCTGGTGGTGCCCTTCCGTCAATTCCTTTAGCGAACACTAGATGCGAGACAATCAAGCTACCGAGAGGATAGCCCCAGATTTTCGGGGGTCTAATTCCAGCACCCGTTCCATATTATTCCCAACGAAAGTGCTCTCGGCATGTCAATCATTTCAGTGTTTGGCCGTGTTGAGTCAAATTAAGCCGCAGGCTCCACTTCTGGTGGTGCCCTTCCGTCAATTCCTAAGTTTCAGCTTTGCAACCATACTTCCCCCGGAACCCAAACACTTTGGTTTCCCGGAAGCTGCCCGCAGAGTCATCGAAGCAACTCCTGCGGATCGCTAGTCGGCATCGTTTATGGTCAGAACTACGACGGTATCTGATCGTCTTCGCGCCTCTGACTTTCGTTCTTGATTAATGAAAACATTCTTGACAAATGCTTTCGCAGTAGCTCGTCTTGCGGCGATCCAAGAATTTCACCTCTAACGCCGCAATACGTATGCCCCCGTTTGTCCCTGTTAATCATTACCTCCAGTTCCGAAAACCAACAAAATAGAACCGAGGTCCTATTCCATTATTCCATGCACCATTATTCAGGCAGCCGAGGCCTGCTTTGAACACTCTAATTTTTTCAAAGTAAACGCGCCGGCCACCCAGGACGCTCAGCGAAGAGCACCCGTGGGAGAGAGCCGGCAGACGGTAGGGCAGGAGACAACGGGCAGTGAGCCGGCGCGAGCCGGACCGCCCGCCTGCGCCTGAGATCCAACTACGAGCTTTTTAACTGCAACAACTTTAATATACGCTATTAGAGCTGGAATTACCGCGGCTGCTGGCACCAGACTTGCCCTCCAATAGATCCTCGTTAAAGGGTTTAAAGTGTACTCATTCCAATTACGGGGCCTCGAAAGAGTCCCGTATTGTTATTTTTCGTCACTACCTCCCCGTGCCGGGAGTGGGTAAGTTGCGCGCCTGCTGCCTTCCTTGGATGTGGTAGCCGTTTCTCATGCTCCCTCTCCGGAATCGAACTCTGATTCCCCGTTACCCGTTACAAACATGGTAGGCATGTCACGTACCATCGACATTTGATAGGGCAGACATTTGAAAGATGCGTCGCCGTCACTCCTATCCAGGGAATACCTACCCTAACAATCTCTACCCCTACACTGACACTCTTTTATTCACAACTCAGTCACTCCTATCCAGGGAATACCTACCCTAACAATCTCTACCCCTACACTGACACTCTTTTATTCACAACTCAGTCACTCCTATCCAGGGAATACCTACCCTAACAATCTCTACCCCTACACTGACACTCTTTTATTCACAACTCACTCACTCCTATCCAGGGATTGCCCAACCTACCAATCTCTAACCCCTACACCTAAACTATTGTCAACAGTATCTTTTCCCGTGCTTGGCTTGCCGTGACGTAACGCAAATCCGAATTTTGGCCGGAATGACGCCGATGGGTATTTCGTGTTGTGACCTCAACCCAGGTAGATCGCCCTTGGTCCTGTTCCTTCGTGCCGCTTGACGAATTGCGTTGTAGATGTCAGGAAAAACTGAATCAGCCGCCGCAGGTATGAATTGACGTGTGTTGAACAGGAGCCGACTGACCACGTGATAGCGTGTCGCGGGTCAGCACACGTTCCAGGTGGCAACGTTATGGGTAACAAGTCAGAGGATCGCCCACGTGGCTGGTGCTGGTCACACCCCAGCCTAAATGAAATGATACTCACAGTTGTAAACTTTAAATACCTTGGAGCTCAGACGAGGTGACGTCCAGTTCAAAGTAAAGTGGCCAATTCGTTTAAGGTTTCGGGCGCTAGGAAACCTCGTGTAAATGTGTCGGGCCTGGAAAACCGTGTAATTCGTGCTGATGACCTTTTAGTGTGCGACGCTCAACTGCCTCTCTTCCATGATTCGCTCTTCAAAAATCGTCTAATATCTCTGCAAATGGTGTAACGTTCGTCTTCCCTGCAAAAATTGTGTAACGTTCGTCTTCCCTGCAAAAATTGTGTAATGTTCGTCTTCCCTGCAAAAATTGTGTAACGTTCGTCTTCCCTGCAAAAATTGTGTAACGTTAGTCTTCCCTGCAAAAATTGTGTAACGTTAGTCTTCTCTGCGAATTCATGTAAGGTTCCTCTTCTTCCACGTATCGTTCTCTAAATTGTGTAAAGTTCCTCCCTCCTTCAAATCGTGTTAAGATTCGTCTTTTCTTCAAATTGTGATAACTGCCTCATCAAAATCGCGTAGTCTGTCCCTCCTTCAAATCGTGATAAGTGCCTCATCAAAATCGCGTAGTCTGTCCCAGCTCCCGGCCCGTCAGGCCTTTTTATAACACGAGACTATTTTCTTAGTGGGCGCTACTTTCAAGATGGCGTCGCTATTACTCCGTCATCCGTCGCGGATGTGAGGGATCAGGTTCCGGTGGGAAGTCTGTGGCGAGACAAAATTTGTCTGCCCAGACTAAGTCTGTCACACCGTTCCCAACAACGCCAGCCTCTCTAGTTCCTCCCACCAACGCCAGCCTCTCTAGTTCCTCCCACCAATGCCAGCCTCTCTAGTTGTTCCCATGAACGCCAGCCTCTCTAGTTGTTCCCATCAATGCCAGCCTCTCTAGTTGTTCCCATGAACGCCAGCCTCTCTACTTGATCCCATCAATGACAGCCTCTCGAGTTGTTCCCATCAATGCCAGCCTCTCTAGTTGTTCCAATCAATGCCAGCCTCTAGTTTTTCCCATCAATGTAAAACCTCTATGTCTAGCTGTTCCATTGCTTAATATGTATAGCTGAGTGGAATGCTGAACTTCTTTTTTTTTCTATCGCCTTTGATATATCCCACATTATAGCTAGACCCGCTGACTTTGGAATTGTTCTGTTCTTTTCTAGTTTTAGCTTTACTTTGGTCACCAGATTGTAGTTTGAAGCCACATCCGCTCGTCTGTAGACCCTGCCAACAATAGCCTGGGGTCTGAACCAACATCCGCTCGTCTGTAGACCCTGCCAACAATAGCCTCTGTGGTCTGAACCAACATCCGCTCGTCTGTTCACCCTGCCAACAATAGCCTGTGGTCTAAACCAACATCCGCTCGTCTGTAAACCCTGCCAACACTAGCCTGGGGTCTGAACCAACATCCGCTCGTCTGTAGACCCTGCCAACAATAGCCTGTGGTCTGAACCAACATCCGCTCGTCTGTAGACCCTGACATCGCTAAGATCCTATACATTTCCTATTCACGCAGATGTGATCAATCTGATTTCGCGATACTTCATCTAGGGATATCCATGTTACCAATGACGCGCTACTTGGTCCAAAGATATACATGTTACCTTATGTATATTCTAGTCCAGGAACACGCGTTCTCCAATGACGCGCTACTTGAGCCAAAGATATACATGTTACCTTATGTATTTTCTAGTCCAGGAACACGCGTCCTCCAATGACGCGCTACTTGATCTAGGGATATCCATGTCACCTTGTGTATCTTCTAGTCCAGGTACACGCGTCCTCCAATGACGCGCGCTACTTGATCTAGGTATATCCATGTTACCTAGTGTATCATTCTAGTCCAGGAATACGCGTCCTCCAATGACGCGCTACTTGATCCAAAGATACCCATGTCATCTTGTGTATCTTCTAGTCCAGGAACACTCGTCCTCCAATGACGCGCTACTTGATCTAGGGATATCCATGTTACCTTGTGTATATTCTAGTCCAGGTACACGTGTCCTCCAATGACCAGATTATTCCCTGTACAGAAATCTGCAAATATCTCACCACGCGCATTCACCTCTCTCTCACCACACAGGTGCCAATGATCTCCGCGTAGCTTATATTGTGTTATCCCACTTTGGCACTAAAGTCTACTGCCACACTCGCTCTGTCTCTTAAACTTATCTTATCCAATAAACTTTACATTTTTGTAAAAAAAACTTTCTTTTAATTGTTTCTTCTCTTCCATTGGTTAGAGAGCAATATTGTTTTATGTTTTGGTTTTTTTTCTGTTTATTATTGTCCTAAAGTCATAATCCGTTTTGAACCAGCTGTATGCCAGTCTATAAGAGCAGCATGGCTTCTGACGTTAGCTGTAGTGCTACCCCTTCACTGCGCGGTGCATTGTCGTTTTCGTCAGTTGAAAATGTAATTGTCTCCCCTGAAGTGAGCTGTGCAATTTGAGCTGTTCTTCCCGTCTCCTACACGGTTCTCATATTCTAAGTGAAACCCCATATTGAGTGCCTTTCTCCTTCAAGGTCGGCTCGTTAGTTAAGCTGCTTCATCTGCTTGCAGTAATATGGTTTTCTTGGGGGGCGGGGGTGAGAAAGTGGGGGGGGGGGGAGTGAGAGAATTGGGGAGGGGGAGTGGCTAACCCTCTAGTTCACCCTACTCCTTTCTCATCCTGGTTTAAGCCGCGCGTTGACGGAGGTTGTATTATTTATGTATAACATTAGATACAGCTGTCTATTTGTCCTGTTGGCAAGTAAAGTCGATAATGTTTTGTCTGGCTTAGGGTCTAGTTCTGGTTTACGATTATTTGCTTAAATCATGGCTTGTCACTGACGAATTCAAGATTCTGTCAATAAATTCCTGAGAAAGATTCTGGGCCTGCGATGGTTCGACAAGGTTAGAAATGAAAGCCGTTACGAGAGAACGGGATAAAGAAGGGTGAAACAAGAAATCTTGCCAATAAAATGGCTATGGATTGGCCACACTGCAAAAGCCCCAAGTCACTATATCCAGTTGATCCATGTCATGGAACCCATTGGGAAAGAGAAGCAAAGGAATACCACATAACAAATGGAGAAGATACATAGAGGCTGATACAAAGAGCATGGAGAAGCTTGGAAGAATTAGAGCAAATAACACACGGAGAAGAGCCATAGAGGCTGATACAACGAGCACGGAGAAACTTGGAAGAATTAGAGCAAATAACACACGGAGAAGAGCCATAGAGGCTGATACAACGAGCATGGAGAAACTTGGAAGAATTAGAGCAAATAACACACGGAGAAGAGCCATAGAGGCTGATACAACGAGCATGGAGAAACTTGGAAGAATTAGAGCAAATAACACATGACAAGACTGGAAAGATTTGGTTGATGACCTATGCACGCCAAGGTGATAAGAGCAAAGATGAAGAATAACAAATAAAGATGATGTGAGAACGATTTTACTTACCGCCAAAAACAAGAACCACTATCAAACACACCAAAGATAACTTTATAAAAGCCATATTTGGAGAATAGAACCGAAGAGTCCAAGTCCAAGTCCCTGGTATGTGTCCCTAAAACTGCTTCAGTCTCTTGTTGTAATGCCACTACAGAACCAAACGCCCCCCTTTTATATAAACACGGGCCACTTCCCGGCTTGACATAACTAGCACTTTGTTATTTTCAGGCTACTAAAACGAAATAGAAACATTCACCATAATTCAGCATGTTACCTTTAGAAGAGACGAGTATAAACTGCATTATTAATAACAGCAGACAATATCAACAGAAGTTAACACAAATACCATTTAGTTGGAGAAATGTCACACCTAGTCAATATATTATTTGAGTTATGTCCCTTGTAAGCTTTTTAATGTCATGAAGATATTTGTTCTAATACCACGTTATTGCATTTTTGATATGGCTATTAACATAAAGCAGTCATCGAGACTCAGCTCAACGATACTTGGATGGGCTTTAGAAAGAACAAAAGTTGACAGATGCAATTTTTACACTCAGACAATTGGTGGAGAAAACAACTGAATACAATCAGGAACTGTATGTTGCATTTATAGATCAAGAAAAACCTATTGACATCATCTATGGAAAATATTGGCAATATCTTAACAGTCTAAAAAGGAAAAGTCCCCAGGATGTGATGATATCCCAGCAGAGCTAATACAAACAGTAGGAGAGGCATGTGATCGAGTCTATCACAAGCCATGTAAACAGATATGGCACAGTGCAGAGTGGCCAGAAGCATGGAAGAAATCAATGTATATTCCTTCCCCAAAAAAGGCAACCTGAAGCTGTGCACGAACTACCGAACTATCGCGCTGATCAGCCACGCTAGCAAGATACTCTTGCGAATCCTATTAAGAAGGATAGACAAAAGGTTTGAATCTGAAATTCACGTAGTCCAGGCAGGTTTTAGGAAAGACAGAGGGACCCGGGACCACATATTCAATTTAAGGAATATCTATGAAAAATGTAGAGAGTTTAATGTAGACCTGTACACATGTTTTATTGATTACACTAAGGCCTTCGACGCGGTAAAACATCAAAATCTGTGGAGAATCATGAAGGAAATGGGGTTTCCTTTGCACATAGTCCATCTCATTGAAACATTATACCAAGATCAACAAGCCGCTGTCCGAGTATCTGGGCAAACATCGGATTGGTTTGCAGTACAAAAGGGAGTCCGACAGGGATATATCTTCTCACCTTATCTGTACAACATATATGCGGAATGTATAAAGAGAAATGTTCGAGAAGATGTGAACATTGAAAGTTTCGACCCATTTACGATTGGGGGGTACGAGATTCCAGAGTTACGATGCGCAGATGACACAGCGATACTATCAAGAAGTGCAGAAGGGCTAGAGCAGCTACTTTCAGCCGTTAATGGACATAGTAAAGATCAAAACCTGTTCATAAACATAAATGAAACAAAGATAATGACCACCGATAAAACACAGTGTCAACATAAATTTACAGTGAGTGGTGAGGAAATAGATCAGGTCACACATTTTGAATATCTGGGCTCCAGAATTGACAAAAATGGCGACTGCTCGAAAGAAATCAGAAGAAGACTAGCTATGGCAATGCAGAAACTGAACAGCCTGAAGAAATATGGCAGGGCACCAACAAAATTATGAAAGTAAAAGTCTTGAGAGCCTGTGTTTTTCCTGTGACAGCTTATGGCTGTGAATCATGGACGATTACCAAAACTTCTAGACAAAGAATCGAATCCTTCGAGTCAAAATGTTACAGAAAGATCCTCAGAATACCCTGAACAGAGAAAAAAAAACAAATGCAGACATTCGGCAAGAGTTGAGCATAGAAGAGAACTTGGTTTATCAATTCTATTTTGGCTAGAAAATGCAAATACTTTGGTCACATCAAGAGACACAATGGTCTTGAGAGAACGGTGATGGAAGGTATGGTGCCAGGCAAAAGAGGAAGGGGTAGACAAAGAAGACGATAGCACCAAGATATCCAGGAATGCCTGAGTATGACTGTGGCGGAGGCTGGTGTTTTGGCAAGGGAACGAGTTTCTTTCAGACAGACTGTGATGGGAGCGACGTTCTACAAAGGGCATGCTACATGATGATGATGACTGTTGGTAAGAACAAACTATCACTGCTACACACGAGAAAGAAGACGAGTCTAATCAAGCAGATCGTTCACGTTGTAAATACTATAAACGGATCGTGCTTCTCTTCTACATGTTCTATTCCAAAATACAACTTTTTTTAATCTCATGTTTGAGTTTTTGGGGGTTTTTTGTGTGTTTAAATAACAATTTGGTCATTATGCCCAATAAGAGAAATAGTAACGTTCAGAAAGTACCTCTCAAAGAAGGAAGCCATTCAGTAATGGTGACATTTGAAGTGGGGCATGTAGCGCCATTATGCTGAAAATAGCCAGAACGTAGATCTTCATTGTTTGTTGTTAAGCTCACTCTGCCAGTTTGATGATGTTAGAGGTCAACTGGATCGGCTTGACATTTTCTAAATCATTTTCATACTTTCTTTTTTTTCGAAGTAGATCTTAGTGTCTTCTGTGATCAAAGTAAATTTGATAGTTGGTTCTTCCATGATCAAAGTAGACCTGATGGTTGGTGTCTTCCATGATCAAAGTAGACCTGATGGATGGTGTCTTCCATGATCAAAGTAGACTTGATGGTTGGTGTCTTCCATGATCAAAGTAGACTTGATGGTGGACGTCTTCCATGAACAAAGTAGACTTCATGGTTGGTGTCTTCCGTGATCAAAGTAGACCTGATGGTTGGTGTCTTCCATGATCAAAGTAAACCTGATGGTTGGTGTCTTCGATGATCAAAGTAGACATGATTTTGGTAGGTTCCGCTTTGCCAGACTTTATTGATAGAAATACCTAGTTTTGTTTTCCCTTTGATTACTAAATGTTTGATCATTTCATTTGATATCGAATGTGGTCCTGTGACTTTCCTTAGCAGTATTTTGTTCACAGCATCTTTTCACTTTTTGAAGAGTTAAGTTCTCCTCAAATAGCTGCAGACTTGCATTTTCTCTCACTTTTCAAAATTATGCGAGTATCTCTGTCAAGAGTTGTTCTGTGGTAGGGTGTAGAGGTCTGCAACATCAGGATGTAGAGGTCTGCAACATCAGGATGTAGAGGTCTGCAACATCCAGGGAAGTGTGTGCGCGTTTATCATTCACGTCAAGCTGTTTTCTGTCTAAGGGTGTAAAGGTCTCTGACATCTAGGGAAGTGTGTGCGCGTCTATCGTCCACGTCAAGAGACAGCTGACTTCGACATCACATTTTGTTGTGAGAGTTGTCTTTTCTAAATGTAAGGCTCTCCATCATTGTTTGACAGAACAATCAGAGACAATCCTCTCCTGATCCTCTGATGTCTGAGGTGTCATTGGGCAGTAGATATCGCTTGTCTGTGGTCAGCTGTCCAATTGTTATCTCTACTTGTGCCATCCATGACCCTCGCCTCTTGGTCCCCTGATCCCTGAGGTGTCATTGGGCAGTAGGTGTCGCCTGTCTGTAGTCACCCATAAATAAATGGGGATTGCTATAGAAATGTCTGCAACCAAGTCAACCACACCTTCACGTGCTACCGCCTGCAACCAAGTGAACCACACCTTCACGTGCTACGCCCTGCAACCAAGTCAACCACACCTTCACGTGGTACCCCCTGCAACCAAGTCAACCGCACCTTCACATGCTACCCCCTGCAACCAAGTCGACCACACCTTCACGTGCTACCCCCTGCAACCAAGTCAACCACACCTTCACGTGCTACCTCCTGCAACCAAGTCAACCACACCTTCACGTGCTACCTCCTGCAACCAAGTCAACCACACCTTCACGTGGTACCCCCTGCAACCAAGTCAACCACACCTTCACGTGGTACCCCCTGCAACCAAGTCAGCCACACCTTCACGTGCTACCCCCTGCAACCAAGTCAACCACACCTTCACGTGCTACCTCCTGCAACCAAGTCAACCACACCTTCACGTGCTACCCCCTGCAACCAAGTCAACCACACCTTCACGTGCTACCTCCTGCAACCAAGTCAACCACACCTTCACGTGCTACCTCCTGCAACCAAGTCAACCACACCTTCACGTGGTACCCCCTGCAACCAAGTCAACCACACCTTCACGTGGTACCCCCTGCAACCAAGTCAGCCACACCTTCACGTGCTACCCCCTGCAACCAAGTCAACCACACCTTCACGTGCTACCTCCTGCAACCAAGTCAACCACACCTTCACGTGGTACCCCCTGCAACCAAGTCAACCACACCTTCACGTGGTACCCCCTGCAACCAAGTCAACCACACCTTCACGTGCTACCCCCTGCAAACAAGTCAACCGCACCTTCACGTGCTACCCCCTGCAACCAAGTCAACCACACCTTCACGTGGTACCCCTGCAACCAAATCAACCACTAAATCACGTGGTACCCCCTGCAACAAGTCAACCGTAACTTCACGTGATACTCTCTGTTTCCACTAACTCGGTTCTGGCAAGTGGCAAGAAACTGGGGCTAACAAATCAGTTCTTCCCCCCCCCCCCCCCAGTCTATCGGGGTAAAATGTTAGACTATTGGTGAGGCAAACCAGTCCCCCCCCCCTTTCCAAACCTATGGGGGTAAAATGTTAGACTTTGGGTGAGGCAAATCCTACATAAAACACTGGCAGAGCAGGTCATCCAATAGATGGGACAGATGCTGGGCCCACCGGCCCGTGGACATGTCCTGATCCAGATTGAGACCTCGCCCAAGGAGCATCTCTGGTTAAACAAGGCACCCCGAGCAAGACCACAGTCTGCCCTGGCAAGACAGGGTGCTGAAGACGGAGGCAACTAGCCAAAAGGCGCACCACAGAAATCAGGTTGACAAGCAAATATGCAATTGGAAAGAATGCCTATATCTACAAAACTTTATGTCGCATGACCTGTGACGGACATCCAAGCAGTGACAGTGGCAGGTCCCCCGTCTCGAAAGGGTCCAAACTTTGAATACTGGATGTCCTTCTCGGTGGCCTCGTGGAGTCAGGAGGCACGAGAATAGGGCTTCTGGCCAAACAAAACTAAACACAAAAGGAAAGAACACTTAAAATAATGCACTGGATTGCTGAAGGAGTTAACTGCAAAAGCGATGGTTATAGTAAACAATTAGAGCTTGAGAATATCCTTTATGAAGAGCAAGTAAAAGTATGTTACTTGCAACAA
The DNA here is from genome assembly GCA_036924085.1 of Ariolimax columbianus. Classification (NCBI taxonomy): domain Eukaryota; kingdom Metazoa; phylum Mollusca; class Gastropoda; order Stylommatophora; family Arionidae; genus Ariolimax; species Ariolimax columbianus. Next base: position 89,850,105 of record JAVGWX010000009.1, read on the forward strand.
ACGCATCTCAACAAAGATATAGCCTTCAAAATTAGAGGATACCAGTGCTATAGGTCTGACCTACAAGACAGACAGAAGGGTGGAATACTGACACTCGTGGAAAATGGCATCAATACTGTAGTATATATGGAGGGGGAGGAACACCAGCTGCTATTTCTCAAGACAGAAAGTACAGAATTCTACGTGATAAATTATTACTGTCCTAGTGATCGTCAACTGGCACTAGACACGATCACAAAAAAGGAAAGTTATTGTGTGTGGAGACTTCAATAGCCACTCACAGAGCTGGGGATAGACACGATCACAACAAAAGGAAAGTTATTGTGTGTGGAGACTTCAATAGCCACTCACAGAGCTGGGGATAGACACGATCACAACAAAGGAAAGACTGATTGTGTGTGGAGACTTCAATAGCCGCTCGCAGAGGTGGGGATAGACACGATCCCAACAAAGGAAAGACTGATTGTGTGTGGAGACTTCAATTGCCACTCGCAGAGCTGGGGCTAGACACGGTCCCAACAAAGGAAAGACTGATTGTGCGTGGAGACTTCAATAGCCACTCGCAGAGCTGGGGATAGACACGATCCCAACAAAGGAAAGACTGATTGTGTGTGGAGACTTCAATTGCCACTCGCAGAGCTGGGGATAGACACGATCCCAAAAAAGGAAAGACTGATTGTGTGTGGAGACTTCAATTGCCACTCGCAGAGCTGGGGATAGACACGATCCCAACAAAGGAAAGACTGATTGTGTGTGGAGACTTCAATTGCCACTCGCAGAGCTGGGGATAGACACGATCCCAACAAAGGAAAGACTGATTGTGTGTGGAGACTTCAATAGCCACTCGCAGAGCTGGGGATAGACACGATCCCAACAAAGGAAAGACTGATTGTGTGTGGAGACTTCAATTGCCACTCGCAGAGCTGGGGATAGACACGATCCCAACAAAGGAAAGACTGATTGTGTGTGGAGACTTCAATTGCCACTCGCAGAGCTGGGGATAGACACGATCCCAACAAAGGAAAGACTGATTGTGTGTGGAGACTTCAATTGCCACTCGCAGAGCTGGGGCTATGATCAAATTGATAGGAGGTGTGAGGAGCTAGAAAACTGGCAAAATGACAGTGGGCTTATCTTGATTAACCAGCCAACTGACCAACCGACTATCTACTCAAGATCATGGCACACCACTTCTGCTCAAGATCATGGCACACCACTTCTACTCAAGATCATGGCACACCACTTCTACTCAAGATCATGGCACACCACTTCTACTCAAGATCATGGCACACCCCATTTACTCAAGATCATGGCACACCACTTCTACTCAAGATCATGGCACACCCCATTTACTCAAGATCATGGCACACCACTTCTACTCAAGATCATGGCACACCCCATTTACTCAAGATCATGGCACACCACTTCTGCTCAAGATCATGGCACACCACTTCTACTCAAGATCATGGCACACCACTTCTATTCAAGATCATGGCACACCACTTCTACTCAAGATCATGGCACACCCCATTTACTCAAGATCATGGCACACCACTTCTACTCAAGATCATGGCACACCACTTCTACTCAAGATCATGGCACACCACTTCTACTCAAGATCATGGCACACCCCATTTACTCAAGATCATGGCACACCACTTCTACTCAAGATCATGGCACACCCCATTTACTCAAGATCATGGCACACCACTTCTGCTCAAGATCATGGCACACCACTTCTACTCAAGATCATGGCACACCACTTCTACTCAAGATCATGGCACACCACTTCTACTCAAGATCATGGCACACCACTTCTACTCAAGATCATGGCACACCCCATTTACTCAAGATCATGGCACACCACTTCTACTCAAGATCATGGCACACCCCATTTACTCAAGATCATGGCACACCCCATTTACTCAAGATCATGGCACACCACTTCTACTCAAGATCATGGCAAACCCCATTTACTCAAGATCATGGCACACCACATTTACTCAAGATCATGGCACACCACATTTACTCAAGATCATGGCACACCCCATTTACTCAAGACCATGGCACACCACATTTACTCAAGATCATGGCACACCACTTCTACTCAAGATCATGGCACACCCCATTTACTCAAGATCATGGCACACCACATCTACTCAAGATCATGGCACACCACATTTACTCAAGATCATGGCACACCACATCTACTCAAGATCATGGCACACCACTTCTACTTGAGATGATGACACACCACTTCTACCCCAGATTTGACATTCCACTCACACAGATTAGTCCATGCCAAGAACACCACCAAAACTATCAACATGTTAAGGCCAAATTTCAAATTGAAAAGTTACAGGCTAGAAGAAGAAGTTGGAGAGAGAAAACAAAATCTCTGAACTTGGAAAAGGACACACAAAAAACTGTGAAAGTCGGTAAAACAACTTAATGTGGAGGGGACAGAGAGAAACACAAAGAATGCATTAAACAAAGACGAAAACATTCTCACAGGCAAACAAGCCGCTCATCACTTTGCGGACTCATTTGCAAAAGATAGCAACATTGAAGTTGACAGAGAAACAACGAAGTGTTCGTGAGGAACGACAAAATACAGAGCGAGATGGTGCCATGCCCGAAGTTATGGAGACACCAATCACATACAGGACGAGATGGTGCCATACCTGAATTTATGGAGACACCAATCACAAATAGGACGAGACGGTGCTATACCCGAAGTTATGGAGACACCAATCAAATACAAAGAACATACAATAGCCAAACTGAAAATTTGAAAGTCGCCAGGAACAGACGGACTGTCCAATGAAATAATCAAGAACTTGGGAACAGCAACAAAATCAAAGTTGCTGCAGATCTTCAACATTTGTTGGACGTCAGATAAAGTCCCACAGACCTTGAGAGAAGCAATCATGATACCACTCCCAAAACCAGTGAAAGACAGTGCCATGACATCCAGCAATAGATCAATCAGCCTCACAAGCTGCTTCAGTAAAACAATGGAACATATCATCAACCTAAGGCTGCAGTGGTACCTTGAGAGTCAAAACCTTCTTAACTTAACTTAACGTCTTTATACTGGTTTAGAAGACCCTGCAGAGTCTGTATACAACCAGTTACATTTACATCACCTTGCTCTAAAATCTATGCGCATCCAGTTTATTCTTAAACGCATTAACTGTCCCTGCCTCCACCACCTCCCCTGGCAATGCATTCCAAGCAGACACCACTCTCTGACTAAAAAAATATTTCCTAATATCTAACCTGGACCTCTCTTTAATCAGCTTGTAGCTATGCCCTCGTGTTATTGTAGGTGGCTGTATTTTAAAAAACTTGTTATAGTCTAATTTATCGATTCCTCTGATCATCTTATAAACCTGTATTAAGTCACCACGAATTCTTCTCTCTTCGAGACACTGTAGGCCCGTTTTTCTGAGTCGTTCCTCATAACTGTAATTCTGGAATCCAACTATCATCTTTGTCGCTCTTTTTTGTATTCTTTCTAGCATGTTTATGTCCCCTCTATGATAAGGACTCCACACCTGTACACAGTACTCCAATCTAGGTCTAACTAAAGCTTTATACAGTTTGACGATCACTTCCTTGCTCCTATGTTTAATATTTCTTTTTATCATACCTAACATTGCATTTGCCTTTTTCACTGCTACCTTAACTTGCTCACTCACCTTTCCTGTATGATCTATTATAACCCCTAGGTCCCTTTCCTTATCTATCTTTCTAATATTGTTTTCTCCCATTCTGTATTTATGTTCCATATTGGATCTACCCATGTGGATGACTGTACATTTATCTACATTAAACTCCATTTGCCAGCTTACAGACCATTCTCGAATTTTATCTAGATCCGACATCAATATATCCACTTCCGCTTTAGATGAGACACTACTGCATAGTTTTGTGTCATCAGCAAATTTTGCAATCATGGATCTCATATCAATGTCCAAATCATTTATATATATCAAGAACAAAATTGGTCCCAAAACCGAGCCCTGTGGCACACCACTTTTCACTTCACTCCACTCAGAGTTCTCCTTATTTATGCCCACCCTCTGCCTTCTTCCTGTTAACCAATTTTCAATCCATTTGGCAACTTCGCCACCTATTCCATGTGATTTTAACTTTCGAAATAATCTTTGATGAGGTACTCTATCAAAGGCCTTTGCAAAGTCTAGATAAATAACATCCACTGGCTCCCCTTTATCTATGATTTTAGTAACCTCCTCCATGAATTCTAATAGATTTGTTAAGCATTTGCGCCACAGCAAGCAGGATTTAGGAACGGCTACTCCACTGAAGACCACATACCCCTCCCAAGAAATCGAGGACACTTTTCAAGACAAGAAATTGGTACTAGCAGCATGGATAGACATAAGGACAGCTTTTGATAAAGGTTGGAAAGAAAGATTTTTAAAGAAACTAAAAAATAATGGAGTGATGGGTAGGATGTACAAATGGATAGCAGCATACTTACATAACAGAAGAGCCAGAGTCCAACTAGATGGTCTCAAGAGTAAGAAATATTGACTGCGTCATGGAGTACCTCGGGGGGGGGGGGGGGGGGTTCTTTCCCCTACCCTTTTCATAGTATTCATCAATGACTTGATTGCTGAACTACAACAAAGAACAGAAGTTGCAATGTATGCAGACGACTTGGTAATATGGTGTACAAATGAGCATATAAAAGTGGCCACCACAATGCTGCAAAGAACTATTGATGCCTTGAACTCATGGACAAATAGATGGTGTTTTACCATTAACACAGAAATATGCTCTCTTTCCAAATCAAAAAGCTGGAGTTATCAAGATCAATTGGAAAACACCTGAGAGAAGATAAACAACCGACCTATCTTGGAGTTGCATTCGATGATAGGTTGGAGGGGACACGTCAACAAGGCAGCCAAAAAAGCCAGGAGGAAGTTAGCCAACCTGAAAAAATTAAGTGAAACAACATGGGAGGCTAACAAGAAAATGCTTAACAACGTTTACTAGCAAGGTCTACAACCACATCTGGAATATGGGTCAGTACATATTATGTTCCTTCTTAACCCTGCACATTCCTTCTTGTTTGTATCTAAATTGCTTTTAAATTACGCGGATAATTATTCTGGTCAATATTGTTTGGTGCTGAGATGATAGTGGTCCAGGTCTGGTTATTGCAGTCTGTGAGGTAACTATTTGTTGGTAATTTGACAATCGTTTCCGTGGTATTGTCTTTGCTGACCAGATGTGTGTGAATAATTGGGCTAATACTGCAGAGTTCCTTTTGTAAATCGCAGCTTTTCAGAAACTATGCAGATAAGCAGATTGCCTGAAAACATGAACATTATGGTAAACGGGACCAAGATCACCAAGTGCAGGAGTTCATATACTTAGGCAGTGTCCCGCCTAAACAACAACCCCCTAAACCACCCCTACCCACCTCTTTTGCTTATCTAAACAACATATCAAATAGGAAAATCTAAGACACCTCAATTCCTCTGTCTTCGTAGAAGTCCCTGTAGAATCTTGAATAGTGGAAATAATCTGGTTTGTATTCTCCCTATTCATCCTTCGATGCATGTGCCAGAACTTTTGAAGGGCATTATCATTACTCACAGTCTGGCGTTGCTGATCAGTTTTTGCCTCATCGAATCTATACGTTGTTTATATCAACTATTCAAATGCTGTTTTCCCATTCCGTTTGTCCCACCATACAAAGATGGCATTTCTATGTCATCCTCAACCCTCCTCGTCCTCGATCAAACTCGTTGTCACAAGGTCTCTCAGAACCAATGTAACCTATTAGCAGTGCCTTTCGTTTTTAAATTTTAGAAAAAAATGATTGTTTAATGTTGTTTTCTTGTAAAATATATTGGCTGAATTTGTTATCTGTCTATGGGTATACGTAGCCTTCTTCTTCTCGGGAACCTTGTTCCTTTGGCGCCCAGATCTTTCGATGTGTGTTTATGTATTGTCCATGACATTATGGAAAGTTAAAATTTGCAAATATTGCCGCAAAGAGCAAGATTACTACTTTAAAATTGATGCAGAGGACGCCATGGAAAGAGAAGATCATGAACAATTTTGTCAACATCAAATATCAACAACAGAATTAGTAAGCAGCACTTGAGAATGCTAGAGACACGATGTGGCGACTCACGATCATGTGATAGACCATCCTGACCAGAGAAATTGAATGTTAGAGGTATATTACAAACAACATATTTTGTGAAGGGGGCATGTATCATCTGATTGCTAAAGCCAACAGAATGTCAGAAACAGTCATGTACTCGATGTTATACAAGGTTAACACAAACAGATAATGTCATCCATTCATGTAGAAACTGTCCTATAGCCTGGCATCCAGTTCAGATAAGAGTTCTGATGTCATGTTGACAGTCCAGATGACAAATATGGCACGTGAAATAACCTTCTTCAAAGAATCATGACAGCATTGTCTGCCATCCCTGACACCAGTGTCATGAAACGACAGCCAAGGACGTCATCCCTGGCAGTAACAATAAAATACGTACAGAAATGTTTACCAATGTTAAATGTCACAAATGTCAAATTCTGAAGAATAAAGCACAATAACATAATTTTGACATCTAGAATCGCATACGTCAGGATAACAAACTGAGCCAAGTTATGAATAAGTAATGTCAGCTGACAGATAATAAATGGCTTCGTTATGATGTTTGTGATAATATGTGGATGTGCCTGAACAATTTTTGTTGTTGTTGGTTCCAACTTGTGTAGACGAGATCTCCCATTGTATATTCACCATGAAGCAGACAATCAGTTTGTTTGGTAGTGTGTAACTCCTAAATATATTTTCTGTTAGATGTCAAGGCAAAGGCAAACATGGACATGTCACAGTTTGTTTGGGGGGATTGGAAGGATAAATCTTGTATTGACAAAGGAGTGGGGGGGGGATCGAGGTTTAGGTCCAGATACGCTTATTTAGTCGCTTTGTCATAACTTTCACTGGCCCACGTGATGAGCTAGCAAGATTCCGGGCAAGTGTATGTACATAGACGCAGATAAGATTCATGACAAGTAGCCATAGACGACGCGCACCATCTGTTTAGATGTAGCCTGACAGCGACATCAGCTGCCAAGTCTCTGTACATAGACTTCCGCCAGATGTAGCCTGATAGTGACATCAGCTGCCAAGTGTCTGTACATAAACTTCCGCCAGATGTAGCCTGACAGCGACATCAGCTGCCAAGTGTCTGTACATAGACTTGCGCCAGATGTAGCCTGATAGTGACATCAGCTGCCAAGTGTCTGTACATAGACTTGCGCCAGATGTAGCCTGACAGCGACATCAGCTGCCAAGTGTCTGTACATAGACTTGCGCCAGATGTAGCCTGACAGTGACATCAGCTGCCAAGTGTCTGTACATAGACTTCCGCCAGATGTAGCCTGACAGTGACAGCAGCTGCCAAGTGTCTGTACATAGACTTCCGCCCGCCAGATGTAGCCTGACAGCGACATCAGCTGCCAAGTGTCTGTACATAGACTTCCGCCCGCCAGATGTAGCCTGACAGCGACATCAGCTGCCAAGTGTCTGTACATAGACTTCCGCCCGCCAGATGTAGCCTGACAGCGACAATAACTGACACGACAAGTAGTACATCTGCACTTAAAAACATAAAAGCAAAACAACAGAAAAGAAAGTGAATCTGAACTGTGGAATCAAACCCAGGTCTTGCAGGTGGTGAAGGATATGACCTGATTAACTATTTGACCTGATGAACACCTCAAATTCACGAATGGCGAGCAACACGTTGCGATGAAGTGCAGGAGAAGTGTGTAGTGTACGGGTGTTCATCGAATACAATTTTGGTTTACAATCCCAACATACCGGATTCGAAATCATTTCGTGTTCAGTTTTACTGGGCATATCGGGGATTTGTCTCTGCATGGCGGCTTCTCATCGTACAGAAAGTGTTGACAAACTTACTGTACTTCACAACTGTCGTAGTAGAATACAGACACACACACAACACATTGAAAACAGATACACACATGCATCCATGTGTTTCTGACAAGGAGGTGCAAGCAGATGTGCGCACCTGGATTTAGGTGAAGATGTCTGATTTTTCCCTAGACGTGATGCAACAACTAGTCCGACGCTGACGCTTGTGTGTGGCTGCACTGAACAATAATGACACATCACCTAAACGACATTCCAAGCTTTAAGAAAATGTCTAGCACGTGTGTCAATCTTGCACATTCATGAAATTATCTCATCAAAGGCAAAACTTTTCAAATCATTTTCGTATTTCAAATACAAACGAGGAAGGTAATGGTACGAGAGATGAGATGACAAAAGATGATAGTGTCATCATGTCTGCGTCTTAGTAGCTGAGTGGTAGACTGGTGGCTTCTCACAGTAAAGGTGTCAGGTTTGATACCATTTCTGACACCCTCCAGATGCTCTCACTGTAAATGGCAATGGACTTACTGATAGGGAAGCACAGGGAAGCAAAGAATTGAGACTCACCATATCTCATTCAACAAGAAACCTAGCACAATAAAGCCTGTAGCACTTCATCCCCAACAGCAGAGTATGTTATGGCACCACTTTACTATCAGTGTCAGTACGTGAAACAGTATGAGACAAGACATCAACGATCAGGTAGTGAGAACAACACAGTACATCACTTAAGAAGTGTGACCTGGAATATCCAGATCGTATGTATTTAACAAATAATACAAGAGGTACTGATCTGCCAGTTCATCCCCTTCTAAACAGTTCCTCTCCAAAGTCACATACTTAGCCCAGCACTGGTTCCTCTTCACAACAAATTCTGGTCTCATCTTTTGGAGTGGTGTTCAGCCACCGTATTTTGTTGAATTTACTCAACATCCTGAGTTCTTTTTTCTTTCAAGTCGTATTTATTTTTTGGGAAGCGAGAAAAGTGAATGGAAGTGAGAACTGGTGAATATGGTGGTTGGTAGACTTGTGGAATATGGTGGTTGGCAGACTTGTGGAATATGGTGGTTGACAGACTTGTGGAATATGGTGGTTGGTAGAGTTGTGGAATATGGTGTTTGGGAGACTTGTGGAATTTAGTGGTTGGCAGATTTGTGGAATATGGTGGTTGACAGGCTTGTGGAATATGGTGGTTGGCAGACTTGTGGAATATGATGGTTGACAGGCTTGTGGAATATGGTGGTTGGCAGACTTGTGGAATATAGTGGTTGACAGACTTGTGGAATATGGTGGTTGACAGACTTGTGTAATATGGTGGTTGGTAGACTTGTGATATATAGTGGTTGACAGGCTTGTGGAATATGGTGGTTTGGCAGACTTGTTGAATATGGTCGTTGGCAGACTTGTGAAATATGGCGGTGAGCAAGGGACAGCTGCATAGGTTACACGGCATGGACATGTGTGTTGTCATTATGGAGTTGCCAATCATCACTTCTCATGCACTGCCATGCTTATTTATGCAATGAAGTTTGTCCTCAGATGCCACAAAACTTGACATTAGTACTCTTAGTTTATTGTCTGGCCTGATGAAGCAGAATCATGATGTACAATTCCCTTCTGATTGCAAAATATTAGGCGGCATTGCCTTAGCATTACTGCTGCTTTTACTTTTTTTTTTAGGGGAGGGGGGGGTCTTCCCCCGCAAAGACTCAGCGAAAGTTTGGGAGGGCCAAATTCCAAAGCTCATAATTCATCATTACCAGTTATTGTGTGAGTGGCATGGGCTAGTGGTTAAGTGACACATCTCACAATCCGAAGGTGCTGGGTTCACTCACTATCACAGCACCGGCCGTTACCCCGGGGAAGCAAACTCTTAAAAAATGCAGCAAGAAGCAGACCTTTACATAAAATGTATGCAGAAGTCGGATGCACTGGGCTGACAAGCGCAAAATAAAAACCGTGGTGCAACGCACACAGTCTTGAGGGAAAAACAAATTGTGCAAACGCTAAAAAAAAAAACCACATAAATTACCAGTTACGATTATTTTTTTAAACGTTATCATTTTTGATGCATTCAAGCATGTCACAATCAGCAGACCTCTTTCTGGTGAGCTGAAAGCAATTTTGGAAAAAATTAACTGAAATTCATCTGATCCTGACATCATCCATAAGAACTGACTGAACTGAAATGAAACTAATGTGTAAGATTTCCAAACACAGATGTCTGCACAAGTTCAACATTGTTTTCACTTTTGCTGGTTGTGGACCTTCCAGACTGTCCATCACTCTGAACACTTTTATGACCGTCTTTAAATCATTTATAGCACTCACAAACTTGTGTTCAACTCATGCAATTCTTCTCATAGACTGTCTGTAACTTTAAGTATATGTCTTTATATTTTGCCGTTTCTTTCAAAATCAGATTTAATTTATTTATCAATTTGTTTCCGTCCTGACAATATGATGAATGCAATGGACACAAGCAATGACAAAGCATTACTGCAAGCAAACCAAATGAGCAAGGCAAATGTGTCTTAGGCTACATGTACTTTAGGTTCAGAGGTCAGCTTGTACCACTTCAGGATGTTTCCTGTGGCTCCAGAATTATAAAGCTGATCCATGCCACTTCAGGATGTTTCCTGTGGCTCCAGAATTATAAAGCTGATCCAGATATCAGGATGTTTCCTGTGGCTCCAGGATTATAAAGCTGATCCATGCCACTTCAGGATGTTTCCTGTGGCTCCAGGATTATAAAGCTGATCCATGCCACTTCAGGATATTTCCTGTGGCTCCAGGATTATAAAGCTGATCCATGCCACTTCAGGATGTTTCCTGTGGCTCCAGGATTATAAAGCTGATCCATGCCACTTCAGGATGCTTCCTGTGGCTCCAGGATTATAAAGCTGATCCAGATATTAGGATATTTCCTGTGGCTCCAGAATTATAAAGCTGGTCCAGATATTAGGATATTTCCTGTGGCTCCAGAATTATAAAGCTGATCCAGGTATTAGGATGTTTCCTGTGGCTCCAGAATTATAAAGCTGATCCAGGTATTAGGATGTTTCCTGTGGCTCCAGAATTATAAAGTTGATCCAGATATTAGGATATTTCCTGTGGCTCCAGAATTATAAAGCTGATCCAGATATTAGGATATTTCCTGTGGCTCCAGAATTATAAAGCTGATCCGGGTATTTTGTTATAACACCTTGTACATTAAGATACTCAAAAAGTGGAATAATTTGGTAATCTCATTGGAATAATGACCAACAGCAGATACACTAGTTGGGGATGAAGTGTTAAGAAACTTTATTGTACAGCACATTCTTAGTTTGTGTGTGTGAAATGGGGCAAGCAGTTTCCTTCCTCATGCACTGCCTTGTCCTCTCTAACTGTAACAATGACACACATTTAAAAAGCTTGGTTGAGTATAGTTTGACAAGTTGACACACCCGATTAGTTTTGCTGCCAGAAGCAAGCACTCTAACAATTCCACCACTCGCCTGCTTATTAAAAAAAAACGTAATAAATTTCTACCAAAAATTCCTAAACAGCAGAAAACCTGGCTAGTCCAAGTTGGCAGTTGAAAAGTAGATAGCCATAGAGTATGAATGTGAGAGTACATTATACAAATGTCAACATTCAATGTGTTCACGTTATGCTTCGCGGTCTAAATACAAGTGGTCAAACAACATGATTTAGTAATAGAAGAAATGGATGATATGAGATGCCTCTGGATCTATAATATTTTAAAATAACAGAAGAGAGCAGGCAAAAGAGTAACCTTCACTTCTTGTTCTCTTCTGTTTCTTTTCTTACCCATTTGTGTTCTTATCTAACAAAAAAAAACAGTATTTTAACTTCCCACATTACTCATTCACAATTGGTCTCCATTTAAACTGTATTCCTATCGAAAACTAAAAGAAAATGTCTGAGCTTCAGAACACATCATCTTTATTTTAAATTTCATGGGTTCCAACATTTTGACACTTGAAAAAAAATGTCAAATGTTCTTGGTTTACACAGCAGTAACATTGAAACGGTAGGATAAACTGTAAGCCGTTGATGGATGATGATGTAACGACAATATGACAGTCGGTGAGCAGCTGAAGTATTTGAAGTCCATCTATGCAACTCACCAGAGACAAATACTGGTGTGTGTGTTGGATCTGTGTCAAACACACACATATGCGCGCGCGTACACAGGCATGCACACAGAGAGAGAGAGAGAGAGAGAGAGAGAGAGAGGAAGAGGGAGAAAGGGAGGGAGGGAGAGAGAGGGAGAGAGAGAGAGGGAGAGAGAGAGAGAGAGAGTGAGAGAGAGAGAGAGAGAGAGAGTGAGAGAGAGAGAGAGAGAGATCTGCAGAAGTCTGTAGTAGCAATACAATACCTGTTTTATGTGACAGAAAAAGGAGAAATCCATGATCAGCTTAAGACAAAATAGTTTTCAGAAATACAAAGTAAATTTGAAAAATAATATTGGAAATATCAAGAACCGGATTCTGGAAATATCCCTCAAATTTCAGACATCGGCAATATATGCCACATAGTTATGGTTTTACAATAATTGTTGGTTAATAAATAAAAGTATGAAATGTAATACACGTGAGTATAAAAAACAATACACCTTTCATTGATAAATCATTGTGTTATGTTGCAGCTGTCACCCAACAAGGGGAAAAAGCATAAACTGCTGAACAATAAGAAAAATGCATGTAAATTAAATAACGAATATCCTTTAAATGCAATGTGAATCAGGTTAAAAAAACATGCTGATTCAGAAATAATTTTATTCACTGATTACACAGGTAAACTTCGAGTTCAATTAAATAAATGCAATGCACCTCACAACTATTTATAGTATTACAATAACTTTCAACAATTTATACTTTTCAAACGGCACTGACTAAGCTGTATCTGCATATGGTCATCATGCAACAAATGACACACACTAGCAACAGCTGCAGAAATATAAATTGTGAGTCACATCCAATAGTGAAGCTTGACTGATAAGTTTAAGGCCCAGAAAATATCACACAATGAAAATTCACCACCTAAAGAGATCCCATGACTTTCAGCTCCAAATCTAGAAAGCAAAGAATTATGATTACAGGTCAAAAGGGCACTTCGGCAGATTGCATACCATCACTATCTATAATCTGAAGAAACTTTCAAATAAACCAGCAGCACTGTGTGTAGCAGCAGAGCAAGAACTGGTCACCTTCAACACAAGTAGGGCAAGTGTGCAACAGCAGAGTAAGACCAGGCCACCACTAACACAGGTAGGGCAGGTGTGCAGCAGCAAAGTAAGACCTGGTCAGCAACACAGGTAGGGCAGGTGTGCAGCAGCAGAGTAAGACCTTGCCACCTTCAACACAGGTAGGGCAGGTGTGCAGCAGCAGAGTAAGACCTGGCCACCTTCAACACAGGTAGGGCAGGTGTGCAGCAGCAGAGTAAGACCAGGCCAAATTCTTCAAAGAAAATTCAATCAGAAATTAAAACCACAACACACATTCTTATTCCTTTGAGTTTCTTTAACATAACTTAACATTGTTATACTGGTCTAGAAGACTCTGCAGAGTCTGTAGACAACCAGTTTCATTTACATTTTCTTGCTCTAAAAGCTATGCGCATCTAATCTATACTTAAATGCATTAACTGTCCCTGCCTCCACTACTTTCTGTGGCAATGCATTCCAAGCATTCACCACTCTTTGCCTAAAAAAGTATTTCCTAATATCTAATTTGGACCTTTCTTTAGTTAATTTGTAGCTACGCCCTCTTGTTCTTGTAGGTGGCTGTATTTAGCATGATAGTAGTTGTTGTTTGTGATTGCCCACAATGAGTAGGCTACTCTTTCGTGAGTCGTGAAAAAGATGTTAAGTGGCGGGTTATAGTAGTTTTCCTCGCATCCCGATGAAAGGAGTGGTCCTCCAGCCGGTTGTGCTATGCTTGGCTTCATCTGCGTGTCACTCACTACTACAGGATCACATCGATCCCTTGTTAGCCATCCTACCATGAAAACAGCCTGTTTCCAGGGATGACTTCTAGGAGGCCAAGGTGAGGATCTTGGCCAGTATGTTTTGCCTGACCCTGACTAAAATGTCTAATCAGTATATTTTGCCTGACCCTGACTAACATGTCTGATCAGTATATTTTGCCTGACCCTGACTAACATGTCTGATCAGTATATTTTGCCTGACCCTGACTAACATGTCTGATCAGTATATTTTGCCTGACCCTGACTAACATGTCTAATCAGTATATTCTGCCTGACCCTGACTAACATGTCTGATCAGTATATTTTGCCTGACCCTGACTAACATGTCTGATCAGTATATTTTGCCTGACCAGACATTAGTCTGCCTCCCCACCACGATAGTAGAGATGGATGTATCTGAACATAAAATGATAATCATTCAAGTGGTACCCAAGTTAAAAAGGATCACAGTGACCTTCCAAGCATGCAGTGAAAGGTGACAAGAGGGTTGTGAATGAGGCTAGCAACCTCAATATGCGAAAACATAACTATTGAAATCAAAGCAAATGCTTGGAAGCAGGTTAAAGGAGCCAGCTGTAGTAGAGGCCCTATGCTTCACTAGAAAGAAAATGGAAAACACAGAACATAATTCTGGCTGTTTGATTGGATGTTGATCACAGTACCACATGACCCTCAGCATCCACTCAAATCAATATCCAAAGTACCGTAATTAGTACCGTACAGCAAATTCAAAATCATTTGTGTGGTCTGCAATAGCTCAGTTAATAATAGTGAGGACTGAAGTGAAAATTTTAGAAATCCTTGTTGCTAGTTCGAATACGGCTCACTGCCATTTTTATTTCTTTAACAAGTGTATATTAAAAATCTTTCCCATTTTTTACATTTCAGTTTGAAAATGATTATTTTGCTAAGCTATTTTTTTTGCCCGTGAATTGTGCAGCACAAAGTGAGTAAAAGGTATATGTGAATGTAATAACTGAGTGCTAATAAAAGATATTTTTTTTTAAGTGGCCTGACTGAATTGATGGGCAATGGGAAATAGTGGGAGAGAAATCAACAAACATATGTCCATCCCAAATTCCAAAGACAACATCAACCTCATGAAAAGGAGAGATCAAATCACCATTTTTGTACTCAACACATACAACTTAATTATTGAAATTATTGAGCACCATCTATTTTAATGTCTGGTGTTCCCGGTGTTTGGAAAAAGCTTCTTCCTCAGAGGCAAGACAAATAGAACACTTTGTACAGAACTAAACAACAGCTTCCAAACACTTGCAGATACTACTATATGACATTGGGCTAAAGGGCAGGAGCTTACAGGTCGCTGGATCAATAACCAACCAACCAACAAACCATACATATTAGAAAAATCAAGCATTCTCACTTTATCTTGTTGCTTGGTACATAAATGAATTTAGTTGTTAATAGCTTATGTAAGTAGCATACCCTTTGCAGAACATTCGCTCCTGACAACCCCCAACCTATTTGTTATTACTTTCCGTACACAAAGAAATAGTCACATCGAGAGAAAAAAATCTGTGTCTGCCAAACTGGACACGGTGGGATTCGAACCGAGTGTATTGGGATTGTGAAACAGACGTTAAATTGACTTGGGGAGCCAAAGATGCAGTCCAGCGAGTGAGCTGAGAGCAGCCAGTCAGCTGCTCGCATCAAGGTCAGCGAACCAGAGCTGACAATGACCCTATTCTGTCTCCTAGCGGCGACCCTGGAAACGTTGCACTAGTGGAAAGACAAACCTGACCCAAACAGGCCAGCAAAACTTGATGTATTGTGCCGAAAAAAGCAGATATCGCAGCCTCACTGCAAACTACAACACAACGTCCTTTACAGGACATATGTTGAAGAAAAAAATTGAATTTTACAATATTTTCAAAACACATCAGTTTTTTTATTTACCTCCATCATTATTGACAGGTTATTGTTGTCATTAACAAAAATATGCATACATACATAAATGTCTGCTTAATTTTAGAATTGCAATTGTTTATTTGATTTTGCATTTTTGCATTGTTATGAAGTTCAGCAATAATGTAACAACCTCTAACGATAATATTACAGCAACAGTCTCATAATAATAATTGCGAATTGCAAGCAAAGATGGAGACAGCATCATCATGTTGCTGCAAAATGTGTTCTCATATGACTGTAAAGACCAATCGTGAAACGGTATACCTTGCCACATTCAGAGCACACATTTGGGGAGTCGGCTATGGAATCGTCGTGCAATTTTTAATTTCGGGCAGCACGCTTTCGCTGATCCTTCGTGATGGCTATACTCTCTGTGGTCTGAACACCTTCAATAATACAAGCGCACCAGGTGGTACAATTCTGTGCAAGTATCTCTCACGAGGTGACATCAATATTGAAGCTTTTCAGAGACACTTTCAAGGAGCCTCTGTAGCGTTTCTTCTGCATCCTTGGTGAGCGTCTGCCTTTTGTGAGGTCACAATATAACAGCTGCTTGGGGATGCACTTATCTGGCATGTGAACAACATGCCCAGACCATCTTAGCTGTTCACAGATGTGTATGGACGCACATGTTAGTCTTGCTAAGAATTTCAGAGTTGGGCACTTTGTCCTGCCACCTGATCCTGAGCAGAGTATGCAGACAGCTCAAGTGAAAACGATTGAGCTGTCTGACATGTCTGCTAAACACTGTCCATGTCTGACAGGCATGTAGCAGAGTGGACAACATCACAGTACAATACACCCTTACCTTGGTGGCAACACTGATGCCTCGCCTGTTATAAACATTTGCTTAGAGCCTCCCAAACACAGAAATCACCTTAGCAATTCTGTTATTGACCACCAGTCAATATTTGTCTCTCTAGTGAGAGTAATGCCTAGGTAGGTGAAGCTACTAAACATACTAAAGAGTATTGGTGCCAGGACATACTAAAGAGTATTGGTGTCAGGACATACTAAAGAGTATTGGTGTCAGGACATACTAAAGAGTATTGGTGTCAGGACATACTAAAGAGTATTGGTGCCAGGACATACTAAAGAGTATTGGTGCCAGAACATACTAAAGAGTATTGGTGCCAGAACATACTAAAGAGTATTGGTGCCAGGACATAACCCTGTTTGACACTGGTAGTAACTGGGAAGGCTACAGACAATTCTCCCTCGTGCAGTACACAAGCCATCATGGAATTGATGGACAATCGCAATGAATCTGCAGGGGCATCCAAACTTTGCCATGATTGTCCAGAGTCTAACCCTGTTGTTGACAGTGTCACAGACTTTGGTTAGATCAACAGAAACTGTGTACAGGTCACAATTCTGTTCTTGATATTTTTCTTGCAGTTTACTTGCTGCAGATATTATATCAACCGTCTTATGCCCCACACGAAAACCACAAAGATTCTAAGGGAGTAAACCAAGGTGACCAGTTAGGACGTTGAACAGGATTTGAGCCAGAATTTTACCTGAAATTGACAGCAGGGAGATACCCTGGGATTTTCACAGGATTGAACATTGCACTTTTACTTGTACAGGTGTACAATTGCAGCATCCTTCATCTCCTGTGGAACTTTTGTCAGCTTTTCAAATACAAGAGTGTAGTCAGTTCTTGATGAAGTGCAGGACCCCCTGCTTGAGAAGTCTCTGCCAGAATGGAATCAAAACCGGAAGTCTTGCCTTTAGACATCGAGCTAATAGCTTACCTGACCACTGCATTGGTGGGCTCACGGTCAAGTTCCTGGTTAATAGTAGCCTGTGGTATACTAGCTATGACTAGTGCACTGATGATGGACGGACAGTTGAGAATGGTGTCAGAATGATACGCCAAGTACTCCAAAATCAGTCTCATAGTGTTACGCTGCAGAACATGACAGCACAATAAACAAAAAAGATTGTAGGCAACATGTGCATAGATTCACAAATCTTAACATATAACTACAAGTATAATCATTTTAAAACGTTCATTAACAGTGATGAACAATGTATTACTAACAATGTGTTTGCCCAATAGTTAAACTCTAATCTAATAAGATTTCAGACAAGTATTATGAGTGTTGCCATGACCCGATAAAGGGAGCAAAGAATAATAACACTGTAACCAGCCTGGCATACTGTAAGAGGTTACTAAGGAGAGTTGGGCATGGGGCTGGCTACACCATCCTGTAGCATATTTTAAGCCACAAAATGTTACTATACATGTAGTTTATTTTCTGTGCTTGTTTTGTTGTTGTTGTTGCTGATAGTGTTGCTGATGTTGTTGTGTGTATTTGGATTTCTGTAACTGGCAGCAGACAATGTATTAGGATCATGACCACTCCTTTGTGCATGTCTCTAACCACTCCTTTGTGCATGTCTCTAACCACTCCTTTGTGCATGTCTCTAACCACTCCTTTGTGCATGTCTCTAACCACTCCTTTGTGCATGTCTCTAGCCACTCCTTTGTGCATGTCTCTAACCACTCCTTTGTGCATGTCTCTAACCACTTCTTTGTGCATGTCTCTAACCACTCCTTTGTCCATGTCTCTAACCACTCTTATGGCCTGGTAGCCTCTCACTTGGAACCAGTACTGTTCGTACTGATGATCTTTATGATTATAGTACAGTGTGTTTGTTTATACCTATTTTATATTTATAACAAATAATAACAAATAAGAACTCTGGCAGTGTAACAAAGATAATTCTAGACTCTATTAAACCAGCACATTTCAGAAACACAAATTACATGACTACTGAAAGACTAATCTCACAAATAATATCACAAACTGACACCAATAGTACAGACACTCACAAGATAATCTCAATGAAGATTTAACCTTAATCGCATTGAAGATTGTACTATAATCTTACTGAAGATTTAACTTTAATCTCATTGAAGATTGTACTATAATCTTACTGAAGATTTAACCTTAATCTCATTGAAGATTATACTATAATCTTACTGAAGATTTAACCTTAATCTCTTTGAAGATTGTACTATAATCTCACTGATCTCATTGAAGATTGTACTATAATCTCACTGATCTCATTGAAGATTGTACTATAATTTCACTGAAGATGTAACCTTAATCTCATTGAAGATTGTACTATAATCTCACTGATCTCATTGAAGATTGTACTATAATCTCACTGATCTCATTGAAGATTGTACTATAATCTCACTGAAGATTGTACCTTATATTCAATGCTTTGTTACATGACAGGGGAGCAACTGTTCTTGATTCCTGCTCTGAGTTGTCACATGCTGAATTGATGGCACTTCCTTAATGAACTGAGCTTTAATGTCAAGCTAATCTCAGAACCTGTATCATGCTCATCTGCAGGTCTAAAAGGCCAAATAGTTCTATCACAGCTAGAGGCAATGAAAATCTTTGCTTGATCTCTTCATACTGTGTTAACCTTTCTCTATATTATAATAATCCAATTCTAATGTACCTCTCACAGCAAATTTGTCAGTATTCTTTATCATTGGACTATTAACATTGATTACTCCTGGCATCTCAAGAGCTTCCTCATATGGAGGAGGAATATCCCAACCTGCTAAGGAGACTGTGTCTCCAGAATCAGCTCTAACACACTGGTTAGGATTTGTATTCAGTTGTACACAGACAGGCTGAAACATGGTGTATGCCACTTCATCCCTTGTAACACGACGATTTTGTGGATCATGAGTATTGAGCGTTGCTTCTGGTTTGTTGCTGTCCTGTTTTCTGATAGTCAATGACTCTCTTCTATCCCTATCAGCACCAATATGGGTGCGAAATCTCTCGATACGACCATCTGAGTGTACGAATGCAATTTCTGATTCACCTCTATGACCATTGCAGCTCCTACGGTCATCTGGAAAAGTTGCAGAAGAAACCAAATTAATCTGTAAATGTTAAATTAAATTCTTATTTATAAACATTACCTACATAAACTTTCACAATTGATTAATTTCCCAGAAATATGCATTGGTAATTATTATTTTGTAATAAACAATAAATTTACCAAATATGGCAAAAGCCTCTTTTCCAGGTATATCTAAATCACTATTAGTGTTCATTGCAACATTAACTTGCAAAGATCAGATATCTATAGTAAATGACAGGGTCACTGGAATCCTGATTACGGATTCCAAACCAAGAAGCCATTAAAAGAAAATTGTATCTTTATTTAGTTTTAAATAGGTCACTCGAAACTACGCAGGTACGTAGCAAAGATATGAGTGAGAAATAATGACTGAGAATTCAGATAAAGTTTAACTAATGTAACTTTTCATTGTCTGAAATCAAGTCAATCAAACGTTGACTAGGTTGATGTCTGACTGCGTACGACGAAGAAGAAGAAGAAGAAGAAACGTTGACTAGGTTGTTGTTGTTGAATGCCCACAATGAGTAGAATTACTCTTTTTTGTGGGTTGTCGTAGATTTCCGCATATCCAGAGCATGCTGATAAAGGTGGAGAGGAGCCCTTCAGGCGGTTGTGCTATGCTTGACTTCATCTGCATGTTGCTCACTAATACAGGGATCACATCGATCCTCACCTTGTTAGCCAGGCTGTCATGAAAACAGCACATTTCCAGGAAGGGCTATGTGGAAGTCAAGGTGAGGGTCTTGGCCAGTATGTTTTGCCTGACCTTGACTAACATGTCTGAACAGTATATTTTACCTGGCTAGACGTTAGTCTTCCTTCCCCTTGAAAGTTGACTAGGTAACGGACAGAAATGACTGTCTTTATTTTCGACTCTTTATGTCGAGTTAATTACAATTGTTCTAAAGGATGAACATGTGAACCTTGTGTGTAGGACGATCACATGTCATAGCTGTCTTAGCTAGAGGACAACACATGAACATGCAATGTCAATTTAAAATTAGGACCTGTTCCAAATCTATCAGTACAGTAATGGCGAGTCGTTCAAAGAAATGTTAGTTGGGGTGTTTTGGAAGGAAAGGAGGAGTCCAGGAATTGAGCTTTGGCGTATTGGTGGTCAGGTTGTACAAATTGTCCATGCAGTAGGAACATTTAAAATCACGTGATTAGCTCTCATCAGCAACATGGAAGGTGGGTGGAGTTCAGTGATGAAGGTTGAAGATCATATTTGGCAGGAAGGCAGACCCAAAGTGCTTGTAAAGTGTGTTGCGCTAACTCTATTAACTCTATGAGTGCTCATTTTTGGGGAACCTGACAGAACTTACAGTAAGGTCAAAACATCTATGAAGCTGAGGACTGCACCCAATTGTCTCTAGCTGACACTGATGTACTGATTGCAGCTGTCAAACGTCAGTCTGTTTTTATATCGGTCAAAAGACCAATGATGGCTTGTGTTAGAAAAGTGTGTGTAAAACACCTGTGTCAGAAAAGAGTGTGTAAAACACCTGTGTCAGAAAAGTGTGTAAAACACCTGTTTAAGAAAAAAAATGTGTGGGCAAAACACCAAAAATTATATCCTTAAAGCACAAATTCAAGAAGACTTTTTATTCCACAGTGAAACTGGAATGAAGGATGTTGCCAGAACATCAGAAATTCAACACGTTACAAGAGACAAGGAACAAGAACATAGCAATCAGATTATGTTGTTATGGAGAGAAATAGATTACAATTGATCAATAAATTTGTAACCTGGGTATAGATTCCAAAGAGACGACATCTTGCTAACGCAAATCACCTCTGGGATGTGCAGCTTTGATAAGAATAACCTAGTATTGTATTGATATTGCAAATCACCTCTGGGATGTGCAGCTTTGATAAGAATAACCTAGTATTGTATTGATATTGCAAATCACCTCTGGGATGTGCAGCTTTGATAAGAATAACCTAGTATTGTATTGATATTGCAAATCACCTCTGGGATGTGCAGCTTTGATAAGAATAACCTAGTATTGTATTGATATGATAACATCAAGTTATGCAATAAAATTCATTCATTGTTTTTATATTCTGAAGAAGGGAAACTGAGACGCTAGTCCAGTCGGGCACATCATGGTCAGGCACAATTCACTGACCAAGACCACAATCTCTCTTCCATTTAGCATTCTCTGGAAACGGGCTGTTTTCAAAGTAGCCTGGCTGACGAGATGTGGATCGATATGATACCCAAAGTAGTAAGCACCACGCAAATGAAGCTAAGCATTGCACAACTGCCTGGAGGACTACGGTCCACCTCCATCACCATTCTCGGGATGTGAGAAAAGCTACTATACCCCGCCACTTGTCGTCAATTTCAGGGCACACAAGAGTAAACTTACTCATTATGGGCATTAAACAACAAAAACAACAATAATATTCTGAAATACGTTATCGAGTTAGATTTTGGTTTTTTTTTGGGGGAGGGGAAATAATTCAGAAGCAATTTATTAGTCTAACGGCGATAATCTGTTACATACTTGTTTAATAATTGGTCACACTAATAAGGAAAACTAAACAGGGTTCATGGAGTTTATTACAGTACATTTAGAAATTAGCGGCCACGTTTTTTTTTAAATATCTCAATAGTTAATTTATGTATCCCAGTAGCGGTTTGGGTGGATTTAGAGAAGGCATTTGACAAGGTGTGGAAAGAGGGACTTAAAGCCAAGCTACGAAGAAGTGAAGTATGTGCAAAAAATGTACAGATGGATCAGTCACTACCTCGAAAACAAGTACAAGGGCAGATGAGCAAAAAGGTGGCACTGGAGCAGGGAGTACCCCAAGGGGGAGTACTGTCACCCACACTTTTTCTGGTGTATATAAACAACATCATAGAGAATATACCAAAAAGAGTCCATAGCTCAATGTTTGCAGACGATCTGGCTATGTGGACCTCTGAAAAAAATCTCACCGTAGCAAACAATCGGATGCAGCAGGCCCTAACATCGTTGGAGGAGTGGGCGAAATCATGGCTGGTCAAAATAAATGAAGATAAAACAACATGTACGATATTCTCGCTTTCAAATAAACCCCAGAACACCAAAATAAGTTTTAACGGCAAATATCTGCGGCCAAACGACAACCCAAACTAATTAGGTGTCACATTTGATCGGCGCATGACATGGAAAAGTCAGATCAAGAGAAACCGAATGAGAACCAGACAAAGAATGTCGATCATGAGGAAACTTGCTGGCACAAGCTGGGGAGCAGACGAAAGAATACTAAAGAAACTGTACACTGGAAGAGTGAGACCAGTTCTCGAGTATGGCATTGCGGCATGGACAACAGCAGCAAAGGCGAACTTTGATAAAATTAGCAAACTTCAAAACCAAGTCATGAGAGTTATAACAGGAGGCATGAAGTCAACGCTAATTGTAGAACTGGCAAAGATTACAAATCTGCAATCCATGACCGACAGAAGAGACTGCAGAGCCCAGCAGCAAGCAGAGAAACTCAGAAGACTGACACACCATCCAATGCAAACAGAGACTAAATACATTTGGAAAAGGGAAACTAAAGCGGAGAAACTTTGCAGAAATAGCCAAAGCAAAGATGAGCGAAGACCATATGAACACCATAACAACACCAAAGCCCATCCCTACTGTACGCAAACCCACATGGAAGCAACATATCATTCCGGAGGTGGTAGAAAATATACCAGATATTGGAAAAAAGAACAGCCAGACTGAACAAGAAAGGAGAGACATAACCCTGAGGTACATAGCGGGGAAAACTACTCAAGCATGGACTGGACCCATGCATACACCGACGGTTCTGTAACAAACACAACACAGAATTGAGGGGGAGGGGTA
Source organism: Ariolimax columbianus (assembly GCA_036924085.1). NCBI lineage: Eukaryota > Metazoa > Mollusca > Gastropoda > Stylommatophora > Arionidae > Ariolimax > Ariolimax columbianus. The sequence goes on from JAVGWX010000009.1 coordinate 89,873,751, forward strand.
TTTCTGAGCCTACCAAATGGTAGAAAAATAACACTGTCAGTGGCAACTGGAAAATTCTCAAGCAATTTTAGAGCGGAGGCAGAGGCACTGAAGGCTGCAGTAGAAGCAATGCTGACAGGCGAAAGCAATGAAAGCCAGATAGTCCTGTTTACAGGATGCCCTGACTGTGGTTACAGCACTAAAAAGCCAGAAAAATACTGAACAATGATTTAAGAGCAGTACTCTGTCAACTATGCCAGCAGTCTGCACCAAAAAGAGTAGTGGTACAGTGGGTTCCATCACACTGTAACATCCAAGGCAACGAGGAGGCAGACAAACTGGCAAAAGAAGGTGCAAGACTACCACAACCAGATTCTAGTGTGACCTACAAAGAATCCAAAAGGCTTATTAGGGCCAGATACATGGCCAAATGGGAAACAGAACATACTGGCTACACAAAAAATTATGTCTACTACCAGCTGAACAGAAGAGAGCAGGTCGTGATCTTCAGACTCCGCACAGGCCACAACAGACTGAGGTACCATCTATTCAATAAATTGAAGATAGGTGGCACTGACGAATGCACCTGTGGCACAGGGAAATTGACCGCTGAACACCTGCTGCAAAATTGCCGACATACGAGGGCCAGAGAAATCACATGTGGCCATCATCAGTGGCAACACTAGACAAGCTCTATGGCAGTGTCGACAGCCTCAGGATGATCGCTGCTTTCTTCAAACAAATTCAAGTTGACGTCTGACAGCGTACGAAGAAGAAGAAGAATTTATGTATCAGCTTATTTTTTGCATGTGGTCATATTATCAAAATACGTTAGGGTGGTATTAAAATTAATTGCAAATAATGTCAGCAAGAATCTGGATGATCAATTTCTATACAATTGTACTATATTTAATAGATGATCTGTTAAAATATAAAGTTTACAGCAATTGCAAAAAAATCCAGTTTTTAAAGATCCATTGGTGCATCTTTATTAATCTAGTGGTAGGACCTCTAAAATAGGTGGGGAAAACTGTATTGAATAAATTCAATTGTAAATGAAGATATATAAAAAAAAGTCAATGGCAAAACCAAAAAAATGGGCTGGCACAAGGAAGTGTCCTGGCACCTATGCTGTATAATATATACGTTAATGTTAATGAAACCTATAGATATAGAGGTGACAAAATTCATATATGCCGATGATACAGCAGTAGCTGCCCAGGGAAAGGGGTTCAAAGAAGTCCACCAGAAACTGACATATGCACTTGATGCCCTTGCTCTATATTGCCAAAAAAATCACATAAAACCAAACCCCAGCAAAACTCGTAAAACAGAAAGTTACAGATCAAATAGCAAGGACAGGATCTGGAACACAGCACGGCCCCAAATACTTGGGAGTAAAGTTGAATGGCACGCTCTCCTATGCTGCACATTGTAAGGAGACAAAATAGAAAATATATGTGAAAAATAGTATGAAATGAAAACTGACTGGCACAATATGGGAAGCAAAGACAGATGTCCTCAGAACATCAGCACTCGTTCTGTTTCTCTGTAGCTGAGTACGCCGCACCAGTCTGGAAGAACTCTGTACATGTCAAACATATAGATATAGCAAAAAATTAGACAGGATGGCTAAACCTACACCAACTGAAAAAATATATCCCATAATCGGCATAGCGCCAACAGAGATACGAAGAACTGTCGCGTCAGAGATAGAAAGAGAGAAACAGGTAAATGACCCAAGACATCCTATGTTCAGACATCAGATGCAGCGCCCATGACTAAAGTCAAGACGAAGTTTCTTACAGTCAACCCAGTCCCTACAGACTAGTTCAGGAAATTGACGCATCGAAAGTTGGAAACAGCTGACACAGGTCCCCTTGATCGAGTTACGGGAGGAACTTGCGCCTGGACATCTCTTGCCCTACGCAACATGGAAAGCACTAAATAGACTTCGAACTGGTGTATCACAATGCAGGAAAAACCTGAAAAGATGGGTATACAGGGATGATGAAACATGCGAATGTGGAGTAACACAAGACCAGGACAATCTGATGATCTGCCCAAACCTACCGGAGACTTGTAGCATGGATGACCTGCTGAGTGCCAGTGACAGGGCAATCCACATGGCTGAATACTGGAAGCATGAAGTGCGACATGGTGTCTAGGACACGGAAAGTAAGTATGTATCTATCAGAAAGCAATGCTACATTGGATACAGAGCCAAGGGCCACCAAAGCAATAGCTCGATAGCAGAAGCAGTGAAGTTCTCCATGTATAAAACACACAATAGGGCCTAGTCAAAAAACCTCTTCATAAACTGATGCTGAAAGGCACAAGCAGGAGAAAAGAAGAAGTCACCATTCATTGAGCTATCTCATATTTGATGTTTCCTCGAGGGGAGATGAGTACTCTGCTGCCTTGGGATGGGGCTGTGATGTGCAATGTTAAAAATATCCAACGTTTTACTGTATACCTATTAAAGTTCTGTTCATTGAAAACTGTGGTTGTTGTCATGTATAACACATAAACAATATCTGTTCCCATTAATGATATGAATGTACAAAAATTGTCAATTGACATTTTTATAACATATTTCAAATATAAATTTTCACCAAATTATGCACAATAGTTTTTGAGTTCAAAATTGTTTCAACTGGGCATGGAATGTATAAACAAACTATTGGCCACTATTAGTGCTCACTGCAACATTAGCCTACAAAGACATTTCTTCTTCTTCTTCTTCGTTCGTTTTCAATCTCTCGCTACCAAACCCTAAAAGGGCTTAAGTAGCAGAATGTAGTCCAGAGAACGGTAGTTTACAGCTTGACTGCGATATTTTCACCTTTCGGTCCAACACATCCAACTTCAGCAAGCATTTTTTGAGTACTGGGTTAGCTTTCCCTCTTCGATCCCTTCTCCTTAGCCAGTCTGCCCTGCTGCAGCCTGTTATCCACGATCACCGCATGGAGGTGTAGAAAGGTCTTGGCAGCTCTGGTTCGCTCGCCCTGACGCTAGCAGTCAGCTATCGGTCGCTGACCACTGCAGCGCATGCGCTGCTCAGCATCTTGATCCCCAAAGACATTTAATCAGAGAACCATTAAATGTACTACATACTCTGATCTCCAGGTCTCATGTAAACAAGGTCTGGTTCCTCCAGTGGTTCTTGGGAATTGTAAATGTTGATTGCTCTTGTTAATGCCTCTTCCGCCCTCTTCTCACGCCAGCTGTATGCTAGTCGGGAAACATACTTGGACAACAAAATGGAAGCCAGCACCAATAGTATGGTCATAATCAATCCCACAATAATAATGACATGCATATTTGGGCCGCCTGATGATGGGTGTTCTGAAAAACATAAGTTTTCTCATCAATAAACAGAACAATGATAAGTTTTCTCAACCATACACAACAGCCCAATGATAAGTTTTCTCAACCATACATAACAGCCCAATGATAAGTTTTCTCAACCATACATAACAGCCCAATGATAAGTTTTCTCAACCATACATAACAGCCCAATGATAAGTTTTCTCAACCATACACAACAGCCCAATGATAAGTTTTCTCAACCATACATAACAGCCCAATGATAAGTTGTCAAACACAGTTAGTTGTGTCCCCATAGTCATCTCATATTGTTTTCATTGACAACACCTGTAATGACCCACATTTCATTAATCAGTATTGTCAGGTACTTGTACATCTAGACAGCATACCACTGCCTGTTTGGCACGCCTGCAAACAATTTAGGACTCCTAATGAGAATATGACAATAACACTCTTCTTCTTCATCGTACGCTGTTTACAACGATATACGTTGCACTGTTTTATTTTGTTAAGCCTGTGGCTCAGTGCATCCGATTTCAACAGGCGTTTCTGTAGGGATGCCCTCCTTAGCCTTTGGCTGTCCCCAGCCTATCTGCAAGGCAGCAGTTGTTTTTGGTCAGAGTTGTCTCTCTTAGGGAAGTTGACAATAACATTCTAATAACATTCTGCTCTCACACAAAAATGTTTTTACCCTGCCCATTTTATTGAACTATAACAATAAAACAAACATGTCCATTTCATTGTTTTAATAGCAGTAAATCCAATTTGCCACCTTCATTAGTTGGAGAACAGTAAGCTATAGTGTTCATCATCAAAGTAGGCCACGAAAAAGACTGTTTACTATCAGTCTATAATCTGCAATATGTTTTTATGCTCTGATTGACAAACAATTCTAATTTTACAACTGCTTTGTCACACGGTGATGACATTGTTGACTTGTCTTACATAAAGATTGTTTATTATGTGAGCTTTTCAGATGTGATGACTTTGTAGGCTAGAAAAAATGTTCTTACGAAAATGAAAATGAATTCATGACACCCACATTCTCATGTGCAAGAAATGTTGCAAGTATGTTCTAGTTACAACGAAACTAACCTGTCGTAGAAATGTTGCAAGTATGCTCTAGTTACAACGAAACTAACCTGTCGTAGAAATGTTGCAAGTATGCTCTAGTTACAACAAAACTAACCTGTCGTAGAAATGTTGCAAGTATGCTCTAGTTACAACAAAACTAACCTGTCGTAGAAATGTTGCAAGTATGCTCTAGTTACAACGAAACTAACCTGTCGTAGAAATGTTGCAAGTATGCTCTAGTTACAACGAAACTAACCTGTCGTAGAAATGTTGCAAGTATGCTCTAGTTACAACAAAACTAACCTGTCGTAGAAATGTTGAAAGTTTGCTCTAGTTACAACTAAACTAACCTGTCGTAGAAATGTTGCAAGTATGCTCTAGTTACAACGAAACTAACCTGTCGTAGAAATGTTGCAAGTATGCTCTAGTTACAACAAAACTAACCTGTCGTAGAAATGTTGCAAGTATGCTCTAGTTACAACAAAACTAACCTGTCGTAGAAATGTTGCAAGTATGCTCTAGTTACAACAAAACTAACCTGTCGTAGAAATGTTGCAAGTATGCTCTAGTTACAACAAAACTAACCTGTCGTAGAAATGTTGCAAGTATGCTCTAGTTACAACAAAACTAACCTGTCGTAGAAATGTTGAAAGTTTGCTCTAGTTACAACTAAACTAACCTGTCGTAGAAATGTTGCAAGTATGCTCTAGTTACAACGAAACTAACCTGTCGTAGAAATGTTGCAAGTATGCTCTAGTTACAACAAAACTAACCTGTCGTAGAAATGTTGAAAGTTTGCTCTAGTTACAACTAAACTAACCTGTCGTAGAAATGTTGCAAGTATGCTCTAGTTACAACAAAACTAACCTGTCGTAGAAATGTTGCAAGTATGCTCTAGTTACAACAAAACTAACCTGTCGTAGAAATGTTGCAAGTATGCTCTAGTTACAACAAAACTAACCTGTCGTAGAAATGTTGCAAGTATGCTCTAGTTACAACGAAACTAACCTGTCGTAGAAATGTTGCAAGTATGCTCTAGTTACAACAAAACTAACCTGTCGTAGAAATGTTGCAAGTATGCTCTAGTTACAACAAAACTAACCTGTCGTAGAAATGTTGCAAGTATGCTCTAGTTACAACGAAACTAACCTGTCGTAGAAATGTTGCAAGTATGCTCTAGTTACAACAAAACTAACCTGTCGTAGAAATGTTGCAAGTATGCTCTAGTTACAACAAAACTAACCTGTCGTAGAAATGTTGCAAGTATGCTCTAGTTACAACGAAACTAACCTGTCGTAGAAATGTTGCAAGTATGCTCTAGTTACAACAAAACTAACCTGTCGTAGAAATGTTGCAAGTATGCTCTAGTTACAACAAAACTAACCTGTCGTAGAAATGTTGCAAGTATGCTCTAGTTACAACGAAACTAACCTGTCGTAGAAATGTTGCAAGTATGCTCTAGTTACAACGAAACTAACCTGTCGTAGAAATGTTGGACTGAAGATCAAAGGTTGCCATGTTTTTCCTTCACCATAATAGTTTAAATAACTAACCCTTGGGATCGATCTCAGGTGTAAATTGCGGCCACATATGAGAGTAGGTGTAACGAGAGAAGACCTGTTTAAATTTTAAGAGATTAAAGTTATTATCTTATTAATAAAACCAACAGCCGCCAAAATATTGTTACTCTGTTTTAATTAAGTAAATGTAAACGTTTTCAAAATATCTGTGTCCTGAAGTTGTTTTTTTTAAATAACCAAAATAGCTACACAGATAAGATGAAGTGGTTGTACAAACACAGTACAATTATTCTAGTTTATTTAAAACAGTGCTCATCAGCCTGGCGCTACCTCCTCCGAGTGGGTGATTTTAGCTTTCAGTTGGGTGGTAGCAGAATGATGAGATGCTGTATTAAAAACATCCCAAATATACAGACTCAGTGGATAATGGCAGAATTTTCTTTGTAACTATGTCCTTCATAAGATATGTTGTCTTTCCAAAACTTCTAGATCTTTTTTTTTTTTTTTTTTTTTTGCGTTCGCCTTATTTATCTATTCCCCAAGGCGTGTGTGCGTTACACTGTGGTTTTTATTGTGCGCCTGTCGGCCCAGTGCATCCGACTTCAGCATGCATTTTATGTAAGGGTCTGCTTCCTCCTGCATTTTCTAAGGGTTTGCTTCCCCGGGGTAACGGCCGGTGCTGTGATGGGGATCGAACCCAGCACCTTCTGGTTGTGAGCCGTGCCACTTAACCACTAGGCCACGCCGTCCCCACTTCTAGATCTAAAAATTCCCAGAATTCCTGTTAATTTGGTCTCGGAGCTTGACCTATGTCAGCAAGACTGGACCATCTGGCTTGAACCAGAGGGTTGTCAAGCTTGTATAATGACTGTATCATGCCTATCTTCGTTCTTCTTCATCTTTAATGTGAAACAGGGGGGCGGGCATCTGGTCAGACAAAACATTTTAATCAGACATGTTAGTTAGGGTCAGGCACAATATACTGCTCAGACATGTTAGTCAGGGTCAGGCAAAATATACTGGCCAAGACCCCCACCACGACTTCCTCGCAGTTCTCCCTGGAAACAGGCTGTTCTTCTTGGCAGCCTGGCTAATGAGGTGGGGATTGGCATGATCCTCGTGTATTTTTGTACAAAAATCGTCAGTCAGAAAAGCTACTTTTTGTTCTGAACTTATGTGTTGGCTCTAAGAACTGAATAAGTCGTCGTCGTCGTCGCCGTCATCGTTGTTGTTGTTTAATGCCCACAATGAGTAAGTTCACTCTTTTGTGCGCCCTGAAAATGACGTTAAGTGGAGGGTTGTATGAGCTTTCCTTACATCCCGAGCGTGCTGATTAAGGTGAACCATAGTCCTCCAGGTGGTTGTGCTATGTTCGACTTCATCTGCGTGATTCTCACTACTACGGGGATCACATCGTTCCACATCTCGTCAGCCAGGCTGCATTGAAAACAGCCTGTTTCATGGAATGCTACATGGCAGAGAGATTGTGGTCTTTGTCAGTGTATTGTGCCTGACCCTGACGTGATATCATGGTCAGTATGTTGTGCCTGACCCTGACGTGATGTCATGGTCAGTATGTTGTGCCTGACCCTGACGTGATATCATGGTCAGTATGTTGTACCTGACCCTGACGTGATATCATGGTCAGTATGTTGTGCCTGACCCTGACGTGATATCATGGTCAGTATGTTGTGCCTGACCCTGACGTGATATCATGGTCAGTATGTTGTGGCTGACCCTGACGTGATGTCATGGTCAGTATGTTGTGCCTGACCCTGACGTGATATCATGGTCAGTATGTTGTGCCTGACCCTGACGTGATATCATGGTCAGTATGTTGTGCCTGACCCTGACGTGATATCATGGTCAGTATGTTGTGCCTGACCCTGACATGATATCATGGTCAGTATGTTGTGCCTGACCCTGATGTGATATCATGGTCAGTATGTTGTGCCTGACCCTGACATGATATCATGGTCAGTATGTTGTGCCTGACCCTGATGTGATATCATGGTCAGTATGTTGTGCCTGACCCTGACGTGATATCATGGTCAGTATGTTGTGCCTGACTGGACTAGTGTCTCAGTTCCCTACTGAATAAGTAAAAGGTCAAATAAAATCAATTTAAGTCAACAATAATAACCATGAAATTAGGCAAGCAAAGACACACAAATATTTCAACAGCATCTTTACCATAGATGACAGATGTAAAAGAGAAATTTAAATATGGCTACAATAGTTAAGTACTATCAGGTACCAAATGGTTCCATTAGATAGAAGTCACATAAAAACATCAGATACATAACATCAATAAAGCTGATTGATATTATGTTCATACCAACTGTTTCTATGAAAACAAAACATGGATGTTAAATAACTAAAAGAAACAGAAATTATCCATATCCAGAGACTGGAAAACAAGATTCTTATTCTTTTTCTTGTGATCACATCTGTGATGTTTACATCATCCGAATAGTTCATATGATGAACTCAACAGTTGTTTGAAATTTCATTGCTGCAGCTCAAGAAGATGGTCCAAAATCAGAATCCATGGAAACTGACCATCCCAGCATTGTGCTAAAACAGTATTCAAAGGGGAAAAGCAGCAGAGATATGGAGCTTGAGACTAGATGATGGATGAATACACGCTTCACTTAATGAGAAAATATATAAACCTGTTGTGTGTTGTCTTGAAGATATTATGAGGGTGCTTCAAATGAAAACCTGTAGTTGCAGCTGTACAGTGAATGAGCTGACAGCAGGCTGCAGCTTATAGATAGCTGCTTGCATCAGGTTCAGCAAACCAGAGCTGACTAAAGCCATTTTTCACCTCCAAGTGAAGGCCCTAGAAACAGAATATAAATTACAGAGGGAAGGCAAACCTGGCCCTTTTTGTTGTTGTTGTTTCGAATGCCCACAATGAGTAGATTTACTCTTTTGTGCATCCCTGAAAAGGACATTAAGTGGCGGGTTGCGGTAGCTTTCCTCACATCCCGAGCATGCTGATTAAGGTGAACCAGGCTCCTCCAGGCGATTGTGCTATGCTTGGCTTCATCTGCATCTCACTCACAACTACGGGGATCATGACAATCCCTCACCTCGTTTGCCAGGCTGCCATGAAAACAGCCCGTTTCCAGGGAGGGCTACGAGGAAATCGAGGTGAGGGTCTTGGCTAGTATATTTTGCCTAACCCTGACTAACATGTCTGATCAGTATGCTGTGCATGACCAGACGTTAGTCGTCTTCCCCAAAAACCTGGTTCTAACTTTAAAAAATGACACAATATCACACCTTTTTTAGGACAAACACCATAAGAAAGAAAAGAAGAAAGAAAAACTTGACATTCTTTTCTTCAAAATTGATTAAGATAAATTGGCACACAACTGTATCATCTTTTTACATGGATTCCATTACATTCAATACAAGTTTCCAGTGCATATAAAGTACATGGATTCTTCTACAAAAAAAGTATTTTTTGTCCAAATGTGTGCCACTCATATGCCTTCTCATCAGATCTGAAAGTTTTTCCTCCCATCACCTCTTTAAATCATCTAAAGACCCAGTAATCACTTAGAGTGAGGTCTGGATGAGTACGGCAGATGTGGAAGACACTCAAAGTGCAAGTCCTTGATGGTTGCAAACATTGGACAAGCAGTATGAGGTTGAATATTGCCATGCTGCATCAAGACACATGTACTCAGAAGTAAACATAGTTCGGATTTGACTGCAGATCGAAGATGATTCCTGAGAATATAAGTATATGTGACACTGGTGACAGTGTTCCCACTGGGTATAGACTAATATAAGTACATGTTACACTGGCGACAGTGTTCCCACTGGGTATAGAGTGCTCTAAAATAAAGCCTCATTTATCCCAAAAGAGAGTCATCGTAATCTCCCATACAGATGACTGTGCGCTGGACTTCTTCAGTTTTCATGAAGAATGGCACCATTCCTTGGGTTCCGACTGGTGGTAGAACTAGCGTGTCATCATCTGTAATAAATCTTATAAGGAAACCATCACCTTCTGCTTCAAAGCACAGTAAATGCTCTTGACTGGCATCAATATGCCATTGTTCCAATTCTGGGGTCAGCTGCTGTGGCACCTACCTTGTACGCTTTGTGAAACTGCAGCAAATCATGGCTGATATGGTTTGCTGAACCTGGATTGATATTCAGAAGTGGGGGACGGCGTGGACTAGTGGTTCAGTGACACGACTCACAACTCGAAGGTGCTGGATTCGATCCCCATCACAGCACTGGCCGTTACCACAAGGAAGCAAACCCTTAGAAAATGCAGGAGGAAGCAGACCCTTTCATAAAATGCATGCTGAAGTCGAATGCACTGGGCCGACAAAAATTGTAGTCCAATGCATACCGCCTCCGAGAATAGAGAAATAAGGTGAACACCAGAAAAGTATGGCTATTTCATTCACAGTCACCTGGCAATGTTCCATTTTGATATGTTCCAACTGTCGCAACCAACTCTGGTGTCACTACTCAGTTAGGAAGTTTGTCACAGAACTCATGCCTTTTAAAAATATCCTACTCCACTCGTACACTTGATGTACTGAGTCATGCATCACATTACTGAATCTTCATTCGCTGATGAAGTTTGGCGTTTCACCCTAGCTGCTCAATAAAAGGACAACAGTACACAGTTCCTCTTTGGTGCATGTCGCTAATGAAGTCCTTAGCAATGATACTACAAAATTGCACAGTGTATCAAATTACTATTGCAATTGTAAGGTTTTCATTTTAGAACCTCACTTACATGTGTGGTTTTATGGAAGAATTGAAAGAGTCCCTTATGGGTCATAGACAGCTAATAAGAATTGTGCAGAGAAAGTGTAATGTGAATAGGAAGAAGATACTGCTCAACTGTGTTTATTATCAACATTATCTTAGTTAATGATTAAGTGAAGAAACAATTCCTTTTTGAGGAGGAAAGTTATGAGAAGAGCCAGAGAGCTGCCAAGACCCTTCTACACGTCTACGCGGTAATCCTGGATAACAGAATGCTGCAGAGCAGACTTGCTTAAGAGAAGGGATCAAAGAGGGAACGCTAATACGGTACTCAAAAAAGGCATGCTGAAGTCGGATGTGTTGGACCAAAAGGTGCAAATATTGCAGTCAATGTGTAAACTACGGCACAATTTATTCCATTCTTTGGACTACATTCTGCTACTTAAAATTCTTTCATTTTAATTTTTATTACTGGGAAAAACAGACAAAAGACTAGAGAGAAGAATAAATCAGCAAAAATAGACTTTGAAAAAAAACTTGCTCAGAGGATCAAGACTGATAGTAAAAGCTTCTTTTCTTATGTTGGAAATAAACAAAGAATGAAAGACAAAGTAGGCTCTCTCATAGACAGTACAGGAAAAATAATAAGTGTGAATAGAGGTAGCTAATCTATTCAATCGGTACTTTGGCACAGTCTACACAAAAGAGGACTGCTCCAATATCCCAGAGCCTTATAGATATCTTTTACAGAGACATGGATACAGCAGGATTAAGATCAATCTGTATCACAGAGGAAATGTTTTTTTTTAAATTGGAGGGGTTGAAAGTGGATAAATGTCCAGGCCAAGATGGTATTCATCCAAAATTGCTGTTTGAAATTAGAGACCAACTAGCAAAACCATCGGCTATATTATGTTCTCAATCACTTACAACTACTTGCAATCACTATATAACTCTGGGGAAAAAAGACAGCAGATGGCGAAACCAAAACAACGGCCTGGCACAAGGAAGCGTCCTATCACCCATGCTATTTAACATATATACTAATGACCTACCCATGGACACAGATACAAGGAAATTCATCAATGCTGATGACACAGCAGTTGCTGCCCAGGGAAAAGGGTTTGAGGAAGTTGACAGCAAACTGTCAAGTTCTCTCAATGCTCTTGCAGAATACTACCACAAGAATCACCTTAAACGAAATCCCAGTAAAACCCAGGTATGTGCCTACCACATCAGAAACAGAGAGGCAAAAAGAAAACTTCAGATTAGCTGGCAAGGGCAGGAGCTTGAACACTGCACGGCTCCCAAATATCTAGACGTGAAATTAGACCACACATTGTCCTACATAACGCACTGCCAAGACACAAAGCGTAAGATAGACGCAATAAATAATATCATCAGAAAAACTGACCGGCACAACATGGGGAGCACAGCCATGAGTCCTTCGGACATCCACACTCCCCTTGTGTTTCTCTGTAGCTGAATACGCTGCGCCAGTCTAGAAAAACTGCTCATGTGAAACTAGTTGATACAGCAATAAATGAGGCGGGTCGGATAGTATCAGGGTGCCTGAAACCCACCCCCATTGATAAAATATATCCCATAATTGGCATAGCACCTCCGAGATCCGAAGAAGCGCCGCAGCAGAAGTCGAACAAGAAAAACAGGAGCACGACCAAGGCACCCAATGTAGAGGGGATATAAACATGCTGGAAAGAATACAAAAAAGAGCGACAAAGCTGATAATGGGATTCCAGAATTACAGTTATGAGGAAAGACTAAAAAAAACCAGCCCCTCAGTGTCTAGAAAAGAGAAGAATTCGAGGTGACTTAATACAGGTGTATAAGATGATCAGAGGAACAGATAAATTGGACTATTACAAGTTTTTTTCAAAATACAACCACCAACGAGAACAAGAGGGCATAGCTGCAAATTAACTAGAAAGGTCCAGATTAGATATTAGGAAATACTATTTAGTCAGAGAGTGGTTAATGCTTGGAATGCATGCCACAGGAGGTAGTGGAGGCAGGGACAATTAATGCATTTAAGAATATGCGCATAGCTTTCAGATCAAGGTAATGTAAATGAAACTCAACTGGTTGTATACAGACTCTGAAGAGTCTTCTAAACTAGCATAAAGACGTTAAGTTAAGTTAAGTTAAGATAAGATAAGATACTTGAAACTTCCTCATCACTAAGTTACTAGTTAGTAAGTATGACTATGAAGAAAAAGTCTGATGCAGAATTGGTTAAAACATAAATAATATAACAAATACGCATATATTATATCATATATCTAATTGATATGATTATAATGGAATAATGAAGAGACATGATGATAGCTTATTAGTTATTTGTTTTTCTCATATCGTTGATAATTGATATAATTATATTACAATATAATATTACTACTATTACTACTATTATTCATTAGTATTAGCCATAACATTACTAACAACAAGATTTAAAAAGCAGTTGTTCTTTTTTTACTTTTATTCAATTGCGAGATGCATTTCCAGTTTTTATTTACCTGTTTAATATGATGATCAAACACACACAAATGTAGTGTTCACTCTGTAAGTCAAGTGTAAGACAGCCACCAAAGACCAGCTATCTGTTGAAAGCTACATTCTTCCCTCAGCTTCTCGACTGTTGTTGTTTACCATTTCCTGACATCCGGAAACTAAATCGAGGACAAATGCGCAGTTAGCCCAGGCATGTCCTGTTAACCCTCTCCGCGTGGAATCCTATGTGTGTAAGGGCATTGTTCTTTGTGCGAAAAATATTAGAAGCGTAATTGCTTTTGTTTTGTTTTTTGTTTTGCTTTCTTGTTTTGCTTTTCTTCATGTTATGGGTTTAACTTTTTATTGATCAAGGTGCGCCCCTTTCAAGCCACGCATGAATAGATCGGGAGGGCCACCAAAAGCAGCCGGCATCCATCCTTAACTCTTGTGCAGTGCAGCCACCACTTAGTCCTGGAAATGGTTGCATTCTAAGCAAACCACTGGACTGTCGATTAATTTGTTGTTAACCAATCTTTCCTGCACGAATAGCTCGTGCCACTATGTTGAAGGGCCTGTCGCGTTCCTTCACATCCCGGACATAAACCTGACAGATTATGATAATCATTCTTTCCCAGACACGAAGGAAATGGCAGAGAGAGAGAGAGAGAGAGAGAGAGAGAGAGAGGAGAGAGAGAGAGAGAGAGCATTGCATTTATTCAGCCTTGTGTAATGCTAAAAGAATTCTGAGGAGTTCAAGATCTAATGATGAGATAACGTATATTAAAGGATTGGCTAGCATACCTCTTCCTGGATATCCATTACATTACTGTCACCTTGCATTTATATTTACAGAGCGTCACTCACATTCATTTTTATAACCTTCTGTCTATTCTTCTCTCGTGCTCTAGCTTCAACTCTCGGAATGCTATGATAATGATGCGGACTCGGAGACTGTTCTTTGAGTTACATAAATTAATGCAGTATGTCTTTATAGCAACAGAAAAGTGCGACAAGGTCACATATCTTCATGCTTACAGCTCAACATTTTGTTGACACTGAATCAAGTGAATTGATCAGAGATAAAACCGGAAATTGAATTTGTAAACAAATTAGTGGTTTGCAGACGAACAGCGTCAATAACATAACTGAAACTTTAACTAACGTCTTTATACTGGTTTAGAGGACTCTGCAGAAATCTGTATACAACCAGTTTCATTTACATTACCTTGCTGTAAAAGCTATGCGTATCCAATCTATTCTTAAATGCATTAATTGTCCCTGCCTTCACTACTTCCTGTGATAAAGCATTCCAATCATTCACCACTCTCTGGCTAAAAAAATGTTTCCTAATATCTAATCTGGACCTCTCTTTAGCTAATTTGTAGCTATGTCCACTTGTTCTTGTAGGTGGCTGTAATTTTTTAAAAACTTGTTATAGTCTAATTTATCCTTACCGTTGATTATTTTATAAACCTGTATTAGGTCACCTCGAATTCTTCTCTTTTCTAGACACTGCGGTACCGGTTTTTATGAGTCTTGCCTCATAACATAGAATGCTAGTTATAGCCAATTAGGTATAGATATAGTTCACCTGTACAAGAGAAAAAGCAACCGACAGGAACGCGACAGTCATCGTGGAATATCTCTACTCTCCGTAGCAGACAAGATCCTAGTGCGCTTACTGCTAAACAGGCTCAACAAACACCTTGAACAAAGCCACCACCTCCCAGAAAGCCAATGTGGATTCAGAGATGATAGAGGAACAATGGACATGTTTTTTTGCCGCTCGCCGTGTGCAAAAAGGTGTCGGGAACAAAATCAGACCTTGCATACCACATTTATTGATTTGACAAAGGCATTTGATACAGTAAACAGAGGAAGGCTGTGGATGTCCAAGTTTGGCTGCCCCAACAAGTTCATAACTATGGTGAAACAGCTACACGAAGGCACGTTTTAAAGACGGTCTGAGGGACTCACTGAAAAGTTACCAGATAGACGTCGACAGCTGGGAATGTCTTGCGTAAAACAGATCTGACTGGAGAAGCGCAGTCAAAGCGTATTGTTAAAGCCCAGAGCAGACGCAAGACCCAGAAATCCCGAACAGCGGGAACACCATCGCCTTCTACAAACCTCGTGTGCCCGTTATGCAGCAGATGTTTTCGTGCTCGCATTGGCCTGTTCAGCCACATGCGCACCCACACCCAACAGGGAAATCTGTGACAATGATGATGTCGGCGGTCCTCATCGACAACGATGGACAGCTATTATATGATATTAGTATAGATAAGACCTTTGGTGATATAGACAACTGTGCAACAGCTGCCTAGGACTCAGACATCAGAAACGTAACATGTGTTAATCGTGCGGGAAACCAGAATAATTAGTGCATGGATGTATCGGTTTGTAGTATGGACGAATTGGCCAGTAGCTGCGTATGGCTATCATGTATCTGTTTGTGTGTGTTCCACTATGGCAGTTTTGCAGTACCATGGTTTTGTCTACCCTTTCTGTGTGTTGAGAAGTGGTCATTGGGACAAAAATCCCCGACATGTCCATTCAAACTGAACAGGAAGTTATTTCGAACCTGTATGTTGGTATTGCAAACTAAGTTTGTGCTCGATGTCCGTCACTACATGCCCATGAACCACAACAGTGTGTATCTAAGGCTCTTTCCAAAGACTAAAAAAAGCCCAGAACATTTGCTCCCAATATCACTCTCTTTTCAAGGCAAAACTACGGGAAATGAATCCAGCTATTGGTACGCTCCAGTCAACATAGATATAAATGAGTTTATGGCATCCAACTAGGGAAATAAAGGACAGCGGGGTAAGGAGCTGGCAACGCTACCTCATACAAACTGTAGCTTAGTATAGTAAAGCCTCTAACAACTTCATCCCCCAACATCATCTTAACTACTATTGGACAAACAGGGGTAAAAGGTGTGGCAGTAATGATTGCTGGGTACTCCAAGATTAGGAGGAAGAAATGGCTAAGTGATGACATCTGGTATACACTAATCAAAAAGAAAAAAGAAAAACGAAACCTTCATGCAGCGGACACACCTGTTACATATGAGTAGTTGCTGTTTGTATTTCTGTTTCTAACAATCGACGTCACTGCACTCCGGACATACTCATAGGTGCTCAAACTCTCTCAGCAAATGGGGCAGCATCTGGATGCTGATGGTCCATGTAACTCACTGGTTGTACACTCTCCTGCCCCGTCCTCTCATGCGCCCCACTCCGCTCGAACCTCGTTTAATGTCAACATTTTGCAGCCTGTAGATTGTATTTATTTTGGTGTACTCGCCCGACAGACGGTCGATGATTGATTTCAAAATGTTACTCCTATCACAAAATGTTACTCTTATCACAAAATGTTACTCCTATCACAAAATGATACTCCTATAACAAAATGTTACTCCTATTACAAAATGTTACTCTTATCACAAAATATTACTCCTATGACAAAATGTTATTCCTATCACAAAATATTACTCCTATCACAAAATGTTACTCTTATCACAAAATGTTACTCCCATCACAAAATGTTACTCCTATCACAAAATGTTACCACTATCACAAAATGTTACTCCTATCACAAAATGTTACTCCTATCACAAAATATTACTCCTATCACAAAATGTTACTCCTATGACAAAATGTTACTCCTATCACAAAATATTACTCCTATCACAAAATGTTACTCCTATGACAAAATGTTACTCTTATCACAAAATGTTACTCCCATCACAAAATGTTACTCCTATCACAAAATGTTACTCCTATCACAAAATGTTACTCCTATCACAAAATGTTACTCCTATCACAAAATGTTACTCCTATCACAAAATGTTACCACTATCACAAAATGTTACTCCTATCACAAAATGTTACCAGTATCACAAAATGTTACTCCTATCCATCACTAACGTGTGCAGGGTGGAGGTTTGTAAAGCCAAGATGTCCGCTCTTTCGTTGCCCGGAACCACGGCCATCTAGCTCTTCAACCTTTTTGCAGGCGTCCACTTTTATCACTTTCGTGAGGGTACATTTTCCTTAACGCCCACTTTTATCACTTTCGTGAGGGTACATTTTGCCTAACGCCCACTTTTATCACTTTCGTGAGGGTACATTTTGCCTAACGCCCACTTTTATCACTTTCGTGAGGGTACATTTTCCTTAACGCCCACTAAAATCTAAAATGAAGAAAACTCCACAATTGTCCACTGAGTCTATGCATTCTGGCTGTTTCTAATCATCATGTAGCGTGTCCTTCACAGAACGTCGTACCCATCACAGAACGTCGCACCCATCACAGAACGTCGCACCCATCACAGAACGTCGCACCCATCACAGAACGTCGCACCCATCACAGAACGTCGCACCCATCACAGAACGTCGCACCCTTCACAGAACGTCGTACCCATCGCAGTCCGTCTGAAAGAAACTCGATCTTATGCCAAATCCCCAGCCTACTCCAAAGTCATACCCAAGCATTTCTTAACATCTTGTACCCATGGCTTTCTTGGTCTGTCTCTGCCTCTTTTGTCCGGCACCCTACCGTCCATGACCGTTCTCTAATGACCGTTCTCTAATGACCGTTCTCTAATGACCGTTCTCTAATGACCGTTGTGTCTGTTGAATTTATGAACCAGTTCTCCTCTATGCCCAACTGTTTTTGAATGTCTGTATTTTTTCATGGTATTTGAAGGACCTTTCTTTACCATTTCGACTCGAAGGACTCGATTTTTTTCCTTGAGGTTTTGGGTAAATGTGTCCATGTTTCACAGCCGTATGCTGCCACTGGGAAAAGCCCAGGTTCTCAAAATTGTCGCACGTGTTGGCTTGCTGGTATTCTACCACAGTATTCTCAGGTTGTGTTTTAATACAGTAAGTCACTATTCTGCTAACGCCCACCTGAAAGCTAAAATCGCTCACTAGTGTGCGGTGGCACCCAGGTTAAAGAGCACTGATCTAGAATGTAATCTAGATGGCCGTGCCTAAACCCCAGAATGACCAGGACAGTAGATCCATGTCAAACCCTGGAGGTTTGAGGCCTCAACAGCTGCTATCCACTTGCCATCCCTTTTTGTACCTTCTGAAGTACGGCTTGCACGTCATTTACGATTATTGTCTTTGTTAAAGGGGTCTCAGAAAGTCTCCTTAACTCTGAGGGTACTTACATCTACATTCTCATACTGGAGGTTATTCAGGTGTATGCTATACTGCGCTCAGCAACGATTTGTCCACTCACTTTAGCTGAGAAGCCTCAGCCTGATGTCCCACTGCGCAGCACTGATCCGTCGGTGTATATGACGGCATCACTATCCTGCGTGTTCTCATTTATCAGCTGATTCACTTCGTGCTCTGCTCTCCCGTCGCAACCAGTCTCTGCATTCCTTGCGTAAGGTTATGATGACTCTATGGTACACCGTCATTCTATCATCAGTGTTGACCCATTCTTCCTCGTTGGCTATAGCCTCGACTGGGGTGACTTGTTCGATTGTTTTCTCTGCCTGTGCCATTGATGACGCATCCCTCTGGCAAATGGTTGTTAAGAGCAGGCTGACAGAAATGATGAACAGAAGATGTAAGCAAATCTTGAAGAAACAAGGAATACGCTAGCCAATGAAAACATTGTAAAAACCATGTATATCTGGTCTTCTCGAACTGACTGGCCATGTGAGGGAGAGGACCGTATCAAAGCTGTATTCTTCTTCATTTCTCATGTGCTTTAATTAAACCAGGCGTATATACCAGGCGTATATACAGGGCATAGATACTCAACCGGAATTCACACGTTTCAGCATGGCCTATTCATTGTGGGTGTGTCCCGTTTCTATCTGCCCTCTCAGAATTCTCAGTTCTGCTCTGGATAATGTTCCTCCTTCTTCTTTCCCCCTAAATAGCCATTAAAGTGTACTGTTGTGGTGCAGTGTGAAAAAGAAGTGTGGTAAAGAAGTGGGGTGGTGTAGTGTAGTAGAGATGGTTTTATGTCTAGCTCCTCCATTCTATGATAGCCTCGAACAGCATCAAGGGATGTAGGAGTGATCAGTCTGTCGCATGAGGAGCTCAGAGTATTGCTCTATCCCCAACTCCATTTGCCTCCCTTGGTCAACTATTTTCTCGCCAGGGATTTATTTGACCAGCGGTGTCCTCCTGTACACTGGAACAAAAGTTGTTTTAGAATGCCATCATACATTCATCTTATGTTTCCTGTACGTGCCTCATTCTGGATGTTTCCTGTACGTGCCTCAGTCTGGATGTTTCCTGTACGTGCCTCAGTCTGGATGTTTCCTGTACGTGCCTCAGTCTGGATGTTTCCTGTACGTGCCTCAGTCTGGATGTTTCCTGTACGTGCCTCAGTCTGGATGTTTCCTGTACGTGCCTCAGTCTGGATGTTTCCTGTACGTGCCTCAGTCTGGATGTTTCCTGTGCGTGCCTCAGTCTGGATGTTTCCTGTACGTGCCTCAGTCTGGATGTTTCCTGTACGTGCCTCAGTCTGGAGGTTGTCACTGACCTGGAGCCAGTGCTCGTCTGTGAGATTTTTGTTGAATGTGACTCTGGTCAGACTTAGAGTTCGCAGAGCAGCTGCGTTTGGGAGGAGTTTGTCATAGCAGCACTATGACGAATGTCATACCATTTATAGTTGCTTCAAGCCAGTCATTTGATTTTGCATTTCTTCTTCCAAAGGTAGCAAGTTCAAGTAATACACGTACTGTACAACAAATTTAGATCACCATCAAATTTTTTTTTAAATGAAAGTAACCTGCAAAATGTAACTTTTTGTTTATGAAATATTTCGGCTTGATGCGATTCGCAGATCTGTTTAATATTATGTGGAATATTGGTCAAACATAATTTCTTCCTCTGCTTGTTGTAACCTTTCTATGTTGCTAGTTATTATGTTTGTGGGCACAGAAAATACAAATCAACACTAGTAAGATATGGAGCATTTCTAGAGAATCGGTAGGGTCATTTTGGGACAAGAGGAAATTCATTGCTAGTAGCTTATATATCCTTAAGACGTCAAGAGGTACTTCTTTGTGCCTTAGACGTCAAGAGGTACTTCTTTGTGCTTTATTTTCAGAGTGTCATCATTACACATATCAATTAATTCTTCCTCTTTTGTACGAATGAGTTTAGCGTGCTTTGAATCAGATGCTATAAATGGTTTTCTTAACCAAGCAATCTTCTGTGCACAAGTTTAGAAAATTGCATCGAGGTGTTCAGAAATAAGTGGTCTGATTTTCTTGTTCTTCGTTGCTATAACAAGTGAGAACATGTACATCTTATGTGCCTTGACATGAACATCCCAAATCCTAAACGTATCTCTCAGAGCACTCATTTTATCAGTGGAAGGTACAATATGTATAGACTATCCTGCATGTTAGAATTCATTTGTTGAAATACACACAAAAAGTTCACTGTTTAACATTATTTTATGTTTCAAGATATTTGAACATTTTATTTGTCTTGATAAGAAAAGTAAGCAGGGAAATTCCGTGCTATGTTAAACATCTTTTCTTTTGTTTTTTTTCTTTTTTTCGGTTCAACCATAAAACCTAAATATGAAATTTAATTTTCAATTCCATCACGACTTTCACTTTCAGTTTCACTTTGACTAAAATAACAATATCGTTATAACAATGTATATTGTGTTTCCCTACCTAAGGGACTCTTTCTTATAGAGTTGAAATGTATTAAAATCACTCAGAGAATAGAAAGTCATTCAGAATCATAGAGAAAGATAGTTAACGATAGTTGAAGTGTGATATGAAGTGAAGGATAGATTCCTACATGTAAATCCTCTATTCATATGATATTGTATTCGTACCAACTCAGCTCTAATTGCATTATAATTTACAAACTAGTGTATTTGTTTATTAATGTAAAAGTTGTAGTAAAAATCATTTAAATGTTTATGTTTGGCATGATTATATTGTAACCATATCAATCATTACTTCAATGGGCCTATGTGTAACAAAAATTACTATTGTAGCGCCGTATTACTCTTTTCTGCCCTTAAGTTTCCACACAGGTGCTGTAGTGTAATAATCGATACAGACTTCCGTAGCGTGTGTCCAATCTATCCTTTATTTTATCTATTGATTTCAAGCTCCACCGAGTGTGGCATTGGAACCTTAGACATGGTTGTATTAACTTAACTTAAACTTAACGTCTTTATACTGATTTAGAAGACTCTGCAGAGTATGTATATAATAATAACAATAATGTTCAGACAACATGACCGAACAGGGAAATGCGGCGACGTTCCAGAATAACCGAGACAGGGGGGAGATGTGTTTTTGCAGAAACGTCTACATTCCGGACAAATTCGTACCAACGAATGCCAAGGACGTGTCGCTGATTTCGCATATGGAAAGCCTCAATCTCGAGGTGTCGCTTTTTTGCAGGGTCCAGGTCTCGGAGCCATAAACGAGGACCGGGATCGCGCACGACTGGTGGATGCACAGTTTAGTGCACATGGAGAGCCTACTATTCTTCCACACACGGCGGAGATCATTCATCGCCGAAGCCGCTAGACCAATCCGCTTGTGTATGTCGGAGTTACTGCGGCAGTCGGGTGCAATCGTGCTCCCGAGGTAGGAGAGATCATTTACACCCTCCGCAGTGTGACCATTGACTACTATGTCCTGGGGCCGTTTGTCAGGGTCAAGATTCTGGATTTTGGTCTTTGCCCATGATATTGACAGACCCATATTTCGCGTGATGCTGTCCGGGTTCTCAAGGGACTGCTGCAGTGCTATACTGACTGAACCGAGCAGGACTATATCATCTGCGTAAACAATGTTTGTGAAGAGTGTCTGATCTATAGTAAGTCCATGTAGGTGGGTGCTGGCGCGGTGCAGGAGCCAGTCGACGACCCGGCAGAAGAGATCTGGGGCGAGTACGCAACCCTGTCTGACACCTGTCGATGGAGAGAACCTTTCCGAGAGCGTGCCTCCGAGACCTATTCTGGCCACCTCGAATTCTTTTCTTTTCTAGACATTGTTGGCCGGTTTTTCTGAGTCTTTCCTCATAACTGTAATTCTGGAATCCTACTATCATCTTTGTCGCTCTTTTTTGTGTATCCTTTCCGGCAAGTGTATATCCCCTCTACGATAAGGACTTCACACCTATACACAGTACTCCAATCTAGGTCTAACTAATGCTGAATACAGTTTGACTATCACTTCCTTGCTCCTATGTTTAATATTTTTTTTATCATACCTAACATTGCATTGTATTGTGGGACCCTGTCAAACTATGTTTAAGATTGATTCTATAAATAAACCTATGTTTTGTGATGTAGCGTCAAGCCAAAGGTTAAAGGTTAATCTAAAGATTAAAGGCTAGGACTTTTTTTTTTTTTTTTTTTGTGCGTTGCCTTATTTCTCTAATCCCCAATGCGGTGTGCGTTGCACTGTGGTTTTTATTTTGCGCCTGTCGGCCCAGTGCATCCGACTTCAGCATGCATTTTATGTAATGGTCTACTTCCTCCTGCATTTTCTAAGGGTTTGCTTCCCCGGGGTAACGAATGGGGATCGAACCCAGCACCTTCTGGTTGTGAGCCGTGCCACATAACCACTAGACCACGCCGTCCCCCAGGGATTTTCCCATATGACCCGGTCTCACTCCGCAGAACGGTATGCCGCGTGCCGAGAGCATCGCACAAAGCACCAACTCTATCTCCAGCGATGAACCCAGGGATCCCTCCAGTGATGAACCCTGGGATCCCTCCAGCGATGAAACCAGGGATCCCCAGAAAAAAAGTTTCCATCATGAACCAACCGCAGCAGCTTAAATTCCAGCCACGATTGGAGACCACTTCGCCATGGAGATCCCCCGAACCAACAGCTTTCACAGCAATAATGTTCAGTTCATAAGATTAAAGATGAACGTTGTTTAGGTTATGTGTCGGGCCGAAAGGCGCTGATATCGCAGTCTCACTGTAAACTACCGACACTACCTCCTTTTCATGAAGAATAGTGACGAAGAAGAAAAACAAGAAGAAGAAGGAGAAAAAGATAGCCAAAAAAATAATAACGTTAATTACATAACTTAAACAATTTTACGTGTGCTCTCTTGTTCTTGTAACCGGCTGAACTTTGAAGAACTTGGTACAGTCTAATTTATCCTTTCCATTTATTAATTTATACACTTGTATTAAGACACCTCGAATTCTTCTTTGTTCTAGACACTGAAAACAAGTTTGTTTTTTTAGTCTTTCCTCATAATTATAATTCTGAAACCCCACGATCATTTTTGTAGCTCTTCTTTGTACCCTTATCAGCATGTTATCCATTCTATGATATGGACTCCACACCTGAACACAGTACTCCAATTTAGGTTTTAGCAATGATTTATATAACTTAACTACTACTTCCTTACTCTTATGTGAAATGTTTCTTTTTATTATGCCCAACTTGACATTAGCCTTTTTCACTGCCCCCTGGACTTGCTCTCGCACCTTACCTGTATGAACTATTATAACTGACAGGTCTCTTTTCTTTTTTATTGTCCTAATATTGTTCTCTCACATCCTGTATTTATATTCATTATTTGGTCTTCCAATGTGAAGGACTGTACATTTTTGTACATTAAACTTCATCTGCCAGATCTCAGACCATTTTTTAAATCTTATCTAAATCCGATCTCAATAGATCCACCTCTTCCGGAGAAGAGCACAATTTTGTGTCATCCGCGACCTTTGCAATCATGGATCCGATATCAATGTCCAAAGCATTTATATAAATTAAGAACAAAATTGGTCCCAATCAATACCAAACCCTGGGGCCCACCACTTATTACATCAAATCAGTCAGAGTACTCCCTATTTATGCCCACTCTCTGCCTTCTGCCCGTTAACCAATTTTCTAATCCAATTGGCAACTTCCCTATCTATTCCATGTGATTTCAACTTTCTAAACAATCGTTAATGAGGTACTCTATCAAAGGTCTTTGCTAAATCCAGATAGATAATATCCACCGGCTCTCCGTGATCTAACATTTTGGTAACCTCCTCCATGAATTCTAATAGATTGGTTAAACACGATCTTCCTTTAGTAAACCCATGCTGACTATTTTTGATTAAATTAAACTTATCCAAGTGCAATACTATGTTGTCCTTGATAATGGACTCTAAAATGTTGCAGAGAATGCTCGTCAAAATCACTGGTCTATAATTGGCTGGATCTGATTTTTTGCCCTTTTTTGTACAAGGGAGATCACACCTGCATCTTTCCAATCCCTTGGAACAATCCCCTTCTCAAGAGTATGAGAATAAAATATTGCTAATCACACGAAACAGAAGTATGAAAACAATGGTTGGCAGCATTAAGTGGCATTTCTGAGAGTGGCAGCTGAAACTATTCTCAGAGGGGCAAGAAGGAACTACAAACCATATCGAAGTGAAGAATTACAAAAACTTTAGGATTAATGATCAGCTTCAATGAGCTTGACGGAGAGGTGGAAGAAGGGGCTCACCCTGGGGGCCACTCTTCCCCTTCTCTCTCTTCTCACCTCACTCTGTTTCATTTGACTCTATCCCACAGTCACACCCTTGCACAACTTTCACACGCGCCCTCGTGGTAAAGCCCTTCCATTGCACTTTGGTTGGGCTAGCTTCTGAGGGCGCACAAACCTAGCATAGGTACATACAGATGCACACATGCATCCAAGCACTGGTTTATGCGTCCTGATATCGCCCAATTGACTACGGTCTAGGGTGGAAAATGGCGCGCCTCCGCCAGTAGAAACTAGTGAGGCAAACATCTAAGCAAAAAAAAAAAAGCTTGACGGAGATGAAACATTCACACGAACAAAACATCGCTCTCGGAGTAATCACTGAAAAATACAATAGGATATTCAACTAACTAGACACCAAGAGATAGTCGCAAAGAAAAACAACTGAAACTCTCAACCTGGATAAAATCAAGGACAAAACCTGGGAAAATAAGTAAGCCTTAAATTGTGAGGTTTGTTCCATCAGCCATATCACAATCAAGCAAGGAGACCATATGATAACGGGGACAACTGCAACTACACTTAGAAAACACTATGCTAGTGCTAATCGTGTCACAACGTACAACGAACACATGATCTAAAACAACACAAATAATGTAGCAGAAGAATGTGATTGCTAATTTGACAATGGATGAAATGTTAGTGGCAATGAAACACTTAAGAAGAATATCAGGAAAAGATTGGAAAACAAATGATATGTTAATTGGTCTGACCACAATGGCAAATAAAAAGCGTCCGGCGGTCCTGAACTGCAGTTGGAAAAAGAGGATACTCATACTCTGATAAAGTATGAAAGGAGTATTTGAAAGTCAGGCGGCATAGAAATCCAGTTTGTGGTAGAATGTACAAATGGATGGGTAAATATCTTGAGAACAGAATGTGGACGGACTAGTAAAAAGGTGACATAAGATGGGGGGGGGGGGGGGGGGGGGGTTAACTCAGGTGGGTGTCACGTAACTCATTTGGTTGCTCACTTATTTCAATTGTATAACAGAATATTTGAGAAGGTGTACACAGTTAAGTTTATTTTCGCGGATGATTTGGCCTAACGAACAAATCGCTGAGACACGTTTTCTAATGCTGCAGCAAGTTCTAACATTCTTGGATGAGTGTGCCAATACACGGTTAATGAACATAAATGTAAAAACACCATAATGTACAATCTGTGCAAATGTAAAAATCGTGTAGTTCTCATTTCAGGTCTAATAGAAACAAACCTGCAGCGAAATGAAAACTCCAACTATTTATATGCGACTTTTGATCAGCGTCCGACGTATGGATTATAGAAAGAGAAAAGCTGATGCGTTTAAGGTGAAGAGTGTCTATCACGAACAAACTTCCCAGGGAGCAGTTGAACAGGTATTAAAGAGGATGTATATTGATTATATATGAAGTCCGTATTAGAATATGCCATAGCAGCATGGACGACTGGAGCCAATTAAACTTTGATCAAATACAGTTCCAGAATTTAGCAATGCGAATCATAACCTGGGCCACGAAGAGGACACCCATTAGAGAACTAGACAAAAAATACCAATCCACAACCAATGGAAGACAAGAGGGACAGTATGACCCAACAGCAAGGTGAGAATGCTGATAGATCACTCATGTACCCGAGAATAAATGGACTTGGAAGGGGAAGACTGAAACGTACCAACTTTGTAACTATGGTCCACACGACGTGGGAAGTGGATCTAATTAATGACACGTCACAAATAAAAACCGAAGCACACTACACACATGTTTCCCATCTGAAGAAAGAAGTGCTTTCCGTGGCTGATAGCAAACATACTCCGCATTGTGGAATAGAATAGCCAGACAGAAATAAGGTCCACAATTGTAAAACATACTACCCAAGGAACAGCTGTGTTCATTAATGCACAGGGTGACAGCGTGGGCTAATGGTTGAGTGACACTGCTCACAAGCCGAAGTGCTGGGTTTGCTCCCCGTCACAGTACAGGCCGTTACTCCGGGAAAGCAAACTCTTAGAAAATGCAGGAGAAAGTAGACTCTTACACAAAATGAATGCCGAAGTCGGATGCACTGGACCGACAGGCACAAAATAAAAACCGTAGTGCAACGCACACCGCCTTGGTGGAATAAAGAAATAGGCTTGAAGGAATCTTTATGAACCTTGAACCTAACGATAGTATGCAAAGAGTTGCATCGATTGCAACCTGCAGCCGGGAGCCCTAGCACGAACCAAACATCAATGTCCAGAGCCCTAGCACGAACCAAACATCAATGTCCAGAGCCCTAGCACGAACCAAACATCAATGTCCAGAGCCCTAGCACGAACCAAACATCAATGTCCAGAGCCCTAGCACGAACCAAACATCAATGTCCAGGACCATCGCATACAGGCAGTTGATAGTTCCACTTGCCTTGGTAG
Organism: Ariolimax columbianus; assembly: GCA_036924085.1. NCBI lineage: Eukaryota > Metazoa > Mollusca > Gastropoda > Stylommatophora > Arionidae > Ariolimax > Ariolimax columbianus. The sequence goes on from JAVGWX010000009.1 coordinate 89,900,832, forward strand.
TGCTCTCACCAGAAAAGCGAATATGGACTCTGAGGTCCACAACAGGATTTCCAAGGCTAGTGCTGCTTTTGGTGATTACTAGCAAACGTTTATGCTAACCACCCTTTTGCACGCATACGAAACATGGACAGTCTATATCAGGCCTGTCATGAAACTTAATCACGTCCATGTAAACTGTCGCTGCAGACTGCTCAGGATCGGTTGGCGGGATAGAGTGCCAAACACTGTAGTCCTCAGTAGGACAAGACTCTCTGCCATCCATTCGCTGCTACAGAAAGCTCAAATCAGATGGACTGTGAATGGTGTCCGTATGTCAGATGAGCGCCTCACTAAAAAACTATTGTACGGTGATCTCAGGACAGGAAGCGCTCGCTGAGGGGGGTGTGAGGGACATAAACAAATTATTAAATTGTTATTTAAAAGGTTGTTAACACAACAATATGCGCCTGAGCTGGTCTCGGAAGATCTTTCGTTAACTCACATCCTTCTTTAAACATCGTTGTCCGATTTTTCACTGTTGTCTCCGACACACTTCTGTCACCATTCACTGCCTACATTCTGCGATAAATGTCAACTGGTCAACATCCTTCAACTGTTAGAAACCGAATAAACCGCTCGATGATCAACTCTGGACGGATTCCGTATCACACCCACCATGTTTTCAGCGGTCTGCTGAGGGAACTATGAGTCGGAGGATAATGACATTTTGTACACTTGACGGTTAGTATGTGCTGTTTACACCAGAAGTGACGTCATCACGCGCATCGTAGGTATGTTCACTTGTTCCAGTTTGACCCGGTTTCATTTGAACACGCCTCGTATATACTGTATGTTCAGGCGAGTCGTGATACAGATAATTATATCTCAATGCTGTCATCTTGGCAAGAAGAAGATTGGCAGACTGTCAAGGAAAGGTGGACAGCTACCGTGACCTGGTATGTGTGTAACTTATGAAGAGAACAAGGGTTTACCATGTGAGTGTACCACAGGAAGCAGGGAGAGTAATTAGGGCAACAGCCGAATGAGACGAGGCGTATTATCATCCCGACAGAGCTGATCAGCTGGTAATCTCTAGAGCCCACACCGGCCACAACAGATTGAGAAGGTCCATTTATGCAAATATACAAAAGGTATGTGCCTGCGGAGCTGATAGAATCACTGCTGAACATCTGCTACAAAGGTGTTCTTCGTACGAGGAGCAGACAACTCACATGTGGTCTTCCCCAGTATTCTTCCTTGGCAAACTTAATGAAGGTATTAATTACGTAATGACAACCCTTGTTTTCTTAGAAACATTCTTCAAGTTGACGTCTGAAAGCATACGCAGAAGAAGAACGAACGAACGAACACGAAATTACTCTCTGGTCCTTTTTTAGTAAGTCATTCTCATTAGTATTGGGGCGCATTGTGTCATCCGCTTTTATATCTGGAACCCGGAAATGTCACCTGTCCACTTGGTGGCGCTCAATGCCCTACATCACCTGAATATAGTCAATTGAAAATAGTGAGAACGTGATTGGTGCGTATCTGTCTTACTCGAACTTGCTGCCTGTGTCTGATCTTATGGATCACAAGATAGATACTATTTGATGTGGTTTATATTAACTATTTATCTAGTAAATACAGCCCAAGTGAAATGACACATGTTTATCCAGGCAAGCATTGACAGTACGTCAATAATCTGTCTAACCAGGCATCATTACTTTGTTAATGTTTGTGTTATTGTTAACTACTTCCGATTACAGCTACTGACACTGTTGATGATGTATTAGTCATCTCAGAAAACTTATTTGTGGGGTTAATGTTTTGATAAATTAGTACATAGGGGTAGATCAGGTTAGTATAATAGTTCAGTCCATGGCAGTATCTTTCTAATAACTTCTCAGGCGTGAAAATAAAATTATAATAAAAAATTAATACTAATAGATCTACTTTTAAACTTAATCTAAATGGAAACCACCACACACTCACAGTGGTCTATACAGAAGTGGTTCAAGGAGGTTTGTACTACTAGTTAGACTCCTGCTTTAACTCATAGACGGAGTCACGTAAGCTTGCTCCTATTCCAGGCATACCAAAGCCAGTTGATTGTACTCTGCATGTTTAGTGTTTGCTTTGTAATTGGTTAGCCCCAGGGGTTCTTTGCAGTTATGGTGGTACAAGCACGCCGGAATCGTTATGCGTTTGTTCACAACCTGACTGCCTTGGCTTACTGAAGTTACTTATATCTTCCTTCTTGTATAATCATAAAGAATAAATATCTTGAATCTATTTGCACATTTATATATCATTGATAATTGTTGTTCTTGTTTAAGTTGTTAGTCTATGTTTCTCATGGTGAATCCCACACACTATATATTATAACCATCATTTTCGTATATTCCTGTTTGTATCTTCACGTCATGTTTCTGGTCTGTCGTTTAGTTCTCTGCTGAGTAGACATACTGGATTATTATCTTTACTGTTTAGTGGTGACTGTGCTGTGTCTTTCATTTTAGTTTAAGGTTTTTTTTTTCTAAAATTGAATTCTGGATTTTCTGAAAAGGCATTCTTGTTCCTTGACACATTTCTTATCTGAAATGACTGCTCTGAATTTTGCTTAAATTAAGGATCCGAGGAGACTGCTTGTTTGCCATCAGACCTGCTAGATGGAATCCAATATCATAGATGGAATCCAACATTATAGATGGAATCCAACATCATAGATGGAATTCAACATCATAGATGGAATCCAACATCATAGTCTTTTGTCTGTGATTTTTGTGCAGACATTCCTTTAGATTGCTTGATTTCTTATGTAGTTCCATACATTAAAATGACTAGGATCCCACAATTGTGTTTGATGCCAACGGGCCAGCATTAATTCATATAAATGATGTTTGAGACCAACAGACCATCATTAGTTCACATTTAAATTATGTTTGTTACCAACGGGCGAGCATTAGTTCACATTTAAATTATGTTTGTTACCAATGGGCCAGCATTAGTTCACATTTTAATTATGTTTGAGGCCAACGGGCCAGCATTAGTTCACATTTAAATTATGTTTGAGGCCAACGAGCCAGCATTAGTTCATAAAAATGATGTTTGAGACCAACGGGCCAGCATTAGTTGACACTTAAATGAAGAATTTAACACCAGCACTGAGACAGGTGTCAGATATTATAAATGAATTCTTGTTTGAAGATGATAAAAGCATACTTCTCATTTTCTTAAAACTTATGCCAAAAGAGAGGATGACTCTACACATCTTCAAGTACATTACCTTTTTATCATCTGTTTTAAAGTTTGAAGCACACAGACTGTATGCGACTTTAAAAACACAGCGACACACTGTACATCATATAGGAGACGAGATATGAAGATCGGAACATCGAAACAGACTCAATGAAAATCGTCAGAAATCCTTATTCATTCAAAATACATGCCAATGTTACACCGATCAAACAACGAGAAATATCTTTCTGCTAACCAGAGAACTAAAAATAAGATGTTTAAAAGTTAAGACTGGTTCACATTTCGCATGTTAGCACTAACTGGTCGCCATAAAGACTGAAGTGAATGTCAGCACTCACTGGTCGCCATGGAGACTGAAGTGAATGTCAGCACTCACTGGTCGCCATGGAGACTGAAGTGAATGTCAGCATCGACAGGTCTCCAAGGAGACTGAAGTGAATGTCAGCACCAACAGGTCACCATGGAGACTAAAGTGAATGTCAACTGTATATAGGGCATCTCCAGCAACCATTCTCTGTCGCTATAAAACATGATCATACAGGACACACATCATATCTACACACACATGTGTAATCTGACCTCCTTATGCAGAATATATATTTAGCATATAACTTCAGAATATTTATCTTTTGTCAAATGTAAAATATTTTCTAAACAATTTTCTATATGATTTTCTTAATGAGTGGAAAAATTTAGTACTGATGTTAAATTATGCAGTTTATATCTTTTAGTAAAAATACCTCACAATGTCTGTTTCTGTGTGCATCTGTTATGAAACATCTTTTCCGTTATATTGCTTCCTATTTTTTAGTTCTATGCTACATGTTGAGACATGTATACATAATCAAATTAAAGATGTCAAAGATGCAGCAGTGTATGACCAGGACCCTTTTCCATCTTCATGTGACGGTCCTGTCAACAGACTGTAACTATCCAACCTGGCTAAGAGATTACGGATTGAAGAGAGAAAGTAAACCATTCTCAAGAAACACTGGATTCGGATATGTTGGGTCTAAAAGCATGGATATCGCAGCCTTGCTGTAAACCATGACACAGCATCACAAACGTCCTTTTAAAGAGAAACGCGGAAGAAGAAGAAATTAAATGTAAAATAGGACCTGTAAGACATATATAGATTGTGGTTTTATTTTTATGAGACTCTTCAAATGACATCAGAAACGTCCTTTTAAAGAGAAAAGCGGAAGAAGAAGAAATTAAATGTAAAATAGGACCTGTAAGACATATATAGATTGTGGTTTTATTTTTATGAGACTCTTCAAATGACATCAGAAACGTTCTTTTAAAGAGAAACGCGGAAGAAGAAGAAATTAAATGGAAAATAGGACCTGTAAGACACATAAATTGTGATTTTATTTTTATGAGACTCTTCAAGTGACATCAGAAACTCATTATTAGGAAGCAGCATCTGTGTGAGATGTGTGTCATTTAAGCGTGTAACTTAGTCTGTGCTGGTCTGTCAGATTATTACAGAAATATTTAGATAAAAACTGCAATAATACATTGATCAGAATAGAACAAATGAATGTATTCAAATTTATAGGTTATTACAGCAGACCGTTGTGGTCAGTCATCATGGCAGACATTTTCTGTTTGGCACTCTTTGCTGTGATGATGGTGCCCTCTGTGTGGGCAGCTACTACGATGGGTGAGTACACATACACCTTATTCATTCCAAGATTTACAAAATTGTAGACAACTCTCAGATAAGAATTTTTAATGCATTTTCTGCAATTAAAAGCATAGACTGTTATATGTCTATCATATTTGACTTGACAAAAGTCATTTCCTATTGCTTGTGAACATTTCTGGGATTGTTATAAACATTTGCTGTACAATTACATCAAGACTTGTACCACAATAGTTATATATAAATACATGTGCTAGGATTTCCGTGGCGAAGTGGTTAAGCCGCTGGCTTCGTGATCAGGTGGTGTGGGTTCGACTCCGGACTCCGCCGTCTTTTTCACGGATGCTTGATGCAGAGTCCCCTGCATCTCGTAGTCGCCCCCTAGGCATCTTGCCACTGGGGTTGGGGGGGGGGGGGGGGGGGCTCAAGACGAGAGAGTGGGGATAAAAAGTAGCGCAGTCAATCCTTACTAAAAATAGCGCTAGCAAAATAAATTATGCCATCATCGTCTACGATGGACGGCGACCTTTTCCTTTTTTTTTGCCAGAATTGTCATATATAAAACATCTGTACTAGAATTGTGATACATAAAATCATGTACTAAAATTGTTATACATGAGCACCTGTACCTGAATTTTTATACATGAACACGTGTACCTGAATTGTCATACATGAACACCAGTATCTGAATTGTCATATATGAACACCTGTATATGAATTGTCATACATGAACATATGTACCTGAATTGTCATACAATACATACGCACCTGTAGCAGAATTGTCCTACATAAACACCTGTACCAGAATTGTCCTACATAAACACTTGTACCTGAATTGTCATACATAAACACATGTAATGAAGTGTGTAGCCTAGTCGACAGTGAGCTGGCTTGCTAAGATTGGGATTACAGCCCGCCAGGATTCTAAATCACGGACGGACAGAAACAAATCTGGGTACTGATCACTCATTGGTACGGCCGCTCCTTCAGTCAACCCAGCTGTAAATGGGTACCTGATGTAGGAGTTGGGAATGTATAAACAGCAAGGAAGGGAACTGGCCATCCTTGCTCGCTTAGGTTGCGGATTAGTACATGAAGAGTTATCTTCATCCCTGATGGCAATTGTTGCCATGGGACTGACCTTTACCTTTTAAAGCTTAAATCATCACTATGTTTGTTTATCAGTTTGTATTTTTACATTGTTACCAAGTTTGTTAATAATTGTATTGTCTATGTATATATTAATTCAAGAATGATCACTTGTTTTGGATGTTACACTTAATGTTTCTACACTTCATTAAGTTTGAGTGTCATAGAAGAGGTTGGTTCAGAATTTGTTATGAACCACTTGATAATTTGGCACTATTATTGTGTCAGGAAAACTTTTCGTCGATACCTTGGCTCCTCAAGGCATTTACTACTAATTTATTTCAGCGCTATGAAAGGCCTTTTCATAGTCCTCGAACACAATGTATAGAGGCATTATGACTTCCCGCACTCTCTACATCAACTGATTGATTGTGTTGAGGTGGCCAGAGATTCAGTAGCCCTTCCTAAAAACATGCCTGTTCTCAGGATTGGTTCATGGCGAGCTGCCTTTCTAATCTGCAGATAATGACCATTGTAAACAGTGTATAAATAGTTGATAGAAAGCAGATTTGACGGTAGTTCATCAGAATATCTCTGTCCCCTTTTTGGGGGATTAGGATTGTCTTGGAGCTCTTCCATTTCTTTTGGAGTCTGTCTTGTAAGAAAACAGATGTTGAAAATTATGGTCAGTTGACAGGCAGGTGAATTTCTGCCAACCTGCAGCACTTCTGCAGTGATTTCGCTTAGACCCGGCGATTTGTCTGACCTTAAGTGTTGGGTCGTGTGCAGGACCTGGTTACTTCCAATATCGGGTACTGTCTCGTATTCTATATTTAGTGCTTTGTAGTTCACTACTGTTTTTGATGTGAAGAGATAGGTGTAGAACTTTGTGTAGGCTTCTTCAATTTGTTTTCCATCTGCAGAGGGTGTACCACCTTCCTTCTTCAATTTGCTTTCCATCTGCCGATGGTGTACCACCTTCCATCTGCCGATGGTGTACCACCTTAATTCTTCAATTTGCTTTCCATCTGCCGATGGTGTACCACCTTCCATCTGCCGATGGTGTGCCACCTTCCTTCTTCAATTTGCTTTCCATCTGCCGATGGTGTACCACCTTCCTTCTTCAATTTGCTTTCCATCTGCCGATGGTGTACCACCTTCCTTCTTCAATTTGCTTTCCATCTGCCGATGGTGTACCACCTTCCTTCTTCAATTTGCTATCCATCTGCCGATGGTGTACCACCTTCCTTCTTCAAGGCTGTCATGTTGCTCTTCTTTTGTTGTAGTGCCTTCCTGCATTTTATGATACTACTTATTGTCTCGGCTGCCTTTATCAGATGATGTAAGCTTTACCGCTCATAAACTTCTTTGAACCTGTGTCTAATCTTCTTGTTTAGTTTGTAGAGGACAATTCTATCGAGCCCACCTATGATCTTGAGCATTTTTCTTGTTACAAGAAGTTGCTGTGTACCAACACTGATTCGTCTGAACGATAAATAGAAAGAAGACTCAATTTCTACTGGGGGATGGCATGAGCTAGTGGTTAAGTGGCATGGCTCACAACCAGAAGGTGCTTGGTTCAATCCCTATCACAGCACCGGCCGTTACCCTGGGGAAGCAAACCCTTAGAAAATGCAGGAGGAAGCAGGCCCTTACATAAATGCATGCTGAAGTCAGATGCACTGGGCCGACAGGGGCAAAATAAAAGCCACAGTGCACACCGCCTTGAGGGATTAGAGAAATAAGGCGAACGCCAAAAAAATTTTTTTTTTTAAATATTTCTACTGAACCCTCTCTGCCCTACAGGGGGACAGTGACTGGAAAATGAGCCCATCGCAAATGTCAATGGATATGTCTACCTAAGCCAGGAAATCAACAATCACCGGAATATTGAAAAGGAGATCTCACGCAGGACGGCGGTGGGCTGGCTCAGCTTCAACCACATTAAATCGATACTCCAGCAGATGTCAGGGTTCACACCTTCAGTAGCATGGTTATTCCAGCAATGGTATATGGATGTGAGGTTTAGAGTCTACTCAAATCAGACGCAGAGAAGCTCTGCATTACTGAAAGAGCAATGCAGCGAAGAGTTCTAAATATTTCCCTAGGAGAACACATCTGAAATATCAATATCCGTGATCGAACAGAATTTCAGGATGTTGTCAACTCTGCATCAATGTGAAAGTACAGGTGTGCCATCAATGTGAAAGTACAGGTGTGCCATCAATGTGAAAGTACAGGTGTGCCATCAATGTGAAAGTACAGGTGTGCCATCAATGTGAAAGTACAGATGTGCCATCAATGTGAGCCTTATGGCTGATGATAGATGGATGAGGAGGGATTTTTTTTGGTGGTCATACAACTGCAACCACCTGCACTGCCACCCGTCAACGAGATGGAGAGATGATCTGCATCACACTTTTGGACCACCATGGTACTCCAGGGGGAAGAACAGACACGGATTCAAGCAGCCTTTGGCTATCTGGCATCATGGCACTCCAGGGTGAAGGACAGACACGGATTCAAGCATCCTTTGGCTATCTGGCATCATGGCACTCCAGGGTGAAGGACAGACACGGATTCAAGCAGCCTTTTGCTACCTGGCATCAGGCAACTTTACCACTAATGTCACGTCAGGATTTGATTGTTAACAACATTGCAATGATAATGTGTCACTGATATAACCAAAATGACTCTATTGTTGAAAGAGCATGCCAAATTAAAACGAGACAAAAATGCCTAACTAAAAGCACTTTGTATCCTCTTTATCTGCAGTGGACTTGACAGGCCCTGGGTGTGATCAGATTGATGGATACTATATCCAGAATAAAGATGACTACATCTCATTATATGCATATCCCCAATACAACACTATCGCCACACGAGACCACTGTGATGTCACAGTCAGAGCTGACCAGGGCCGGAGAATCGAGTACATTATAGAAAACATTTTCTTCAATGAATGTGGAGTAGAGATCCGGATGTATGACAACCCAACAATAGACACTAATCCTATTGTGAGTTATAGAGATATTATTATTATTCTTCTTAAAGCTATTTTTTGGCTCTTTTTAAACTATCAGACCACTAAATGTTTTCCCTCTGACAGAAAGTCTCTACTGAAGCTTTTGCAATGTGAGCTTCTGCAGTTATTTGTTTTACAAAATAGGGTTCCAGTTCTTAGTCCTGTGCACAACCCTCTTTATTTGCCTTTTATGTCATACTGAAAAGATTGTATATATTATTGAAAACATTAACTTGGAGTGTGTTATGGAGAATGTAAACCAACTAAACATTAGACACATCAAATTGTAGGCTATAATCCCTTACAAATACAGCAATACATGAACTTACAGCCTATTGCTCTTATTTCCCATTTCAATGACAACTCAGGTTACGTGCACCGTGTCTTTCGATCATTCATCCAATAGAAATTGTTCAGTGTGCCTTGTTTCTTTAAATTATCTGCTTATGTCCTCTTATATTTGTACTTGTGCATATACTTAAATGTCATTACAAGCTAAATAAAGACTATGCTTTGACTTTCGTCCATTTTTGACTTGGCAAAGCTTGGTCCCTAACCAGTCATATGAGCACGGTATTGTTGTATTCAAGCCCTACATGTGACAGAAAAATCATGCATGCTATGATTTTGATTTGAGATATAAAGTTAATTGTTTGTCAGGGAAAGTAAATTGTAAGCACATGGAAAACACTCATCACGTTAGATAACATAAACAGCCCAGTGAGTAAGTTGATTGACTCAGACTTGAGTCACACTTAATTCAATTACTGGTATCGACTTGAAACAACTCAAGTATTTTATATCAGTTACTCGACTTGCATCTCTGACAATAAGTTGACAAGAAGATTTGCACTGACTTCTTGAAATTGAAACTCTACCTAACATTAATACATTAATGATTCATTTATTATTGGAAATAGGCAACAGCAATTTAAAGTATTAGTCATCAAATATTTAATCAATATTTGGTGGCTTTTTTACTAACTAGGAAATTCGACCGCAAGAACTTTCTCTCTCTATGGTCTTTCAGCGCATAAAGCAGAACTCAAAATTCTCCAGTTTGATCAATTACCTACCACTCCCTGTAGTTGTTGCATGTTCCCTAGCCCAATGGCTGCACCCTTCCTTGTGATTGTTCTGCATATGGTCTTTCTGGGTCTACCCCGTTTCCTTTTACTGCTAGGTTTCCACATAATTGCTGACAGTGGGAGTCTATTATTGGTTGGACTGTAATCATACGTGATCGGTAGTCATGAATTTTTTTCCATTCAATGTCCAATAGATGTAGACATTTATTTTCAAATGCATTCAATTTATTTTTAAACGTCTTTGTCATTTTCCAGCTTTCACAACCAAATGTAAACACTGAGAAAATGAAAGGGCTAAGTACCCTGAGCTTGAAACGTTTACTTGATGACGTAGATCTCCAAATATTTCTTAATTTGTTGAAGGCATTTCAGGCCAAAATGATTTGAGAGATAATTTCCTGTGTAGCATCCCCATTTTTCATCATTCTGAACTTTCTGCATCACTTGACCATTGAGCTGGACATCGGTCCCTGTGAGTGTGAGATTCATGCTTTTAGTTTTCATTCATCTCAAGAGGCATTCATCTCAAGCCCTATCTGTTTGGCTATATGGCAGGTTGGTCTATCTTCTCCTGGGCTTCTTTTATATCAGAGTTCAGAAGTGAAAGATCATCTGGGGAACCCATGTCCTCTAGGTGTCTACCATCTGTCCACTTAAAGCTGAACTGGCTGTTGTGTGTGGAATTTTGCATAACCCAATCTTTCACTTCTCTGAATAGCAGAGGAGACATGGTGCACCCCTTCTTCATACCTGTTTCAATCTTAAACCATTCAGTTTTCTCAACAGTGGGTCGCACACATCGCTGTGAAATAGTGTATAGTGCTTTTATGACTCTTACAAGTTTGATTGGACGCTATAGGGAATGAGAGTGTTCCAAAGTGATGGTCGGTGCAGGCGAATGTTTTCTGACATTCAGTGAAGTTAAGAATAAGTAGTGTTTGCATCTCTACAGACTCTTCTAGAATTATTCTGAGGGTGAAGATCTGGTCGATGCACGATTGCTGCGGTCAAAAACCAGCTTGCTTCTTCCGCAGTTGATCGTCTACTGCCTCTCTGTCTTCCGCAGTTGATCGCCTACTGCCTCTATGTCTTCCGCAGTTGATTGCCTACTGCCTCTATGTCTTCCGCAGTTGATTGCCTACTGCCTCTCTGTCTTCCGCAGTTGATCGCCTACTGCCTCTCTGTCTTCCGCAGTTGATCGCCTACTGCCTCTCTGTCTTCTGCAGTTGATCGCCTACTGCCTCTCTGTCTTCCGCAGTTGATCGCCTACTGCCTCTCTGTCTTCCGCTCATTAAGTTACAAAGTACATTCTCCAACACTGATAGTAGCGTGACTTCCCGCCAATTGTTGCATTCTGATAGTTCTCCCTTCTTTGGATTTTCACAATCACACCATCTTCGCCAGTTGCTTTGTGGTTCATTGAGCTCTTGATGGTCGGATCAGTCTCTGCACGAGTTAAATCAGTGCATTGTATGGCCATGTGAGACATATTTGTAGAAATATTGACTGCATTACAGTATCACAGTGATCACAAGAACACCCTAATGAAATGTTTGTTAGTTTGCTCTGATTCCAAGCTACCTTATTTAAACTTTGTCTTCTTCATTCAGTTGCCGGATATCATTACCTCCTAACATCCTATTAGATGCTTGCTATTTACTTGTCCTGGCTATAGTTTTCATAATTCATAAGGTTTTCACTATACACCAGTGCTCTTCAACCTGGTCGCTCAAACCACTAGTGGGTGATTTTAGCTTTCATGTGGGTGGCAGCAGAATAATTACATGCTGTATTAAAAAGACAACCTGAAGAAATTATCACACAATACCAAAAAACTAATAAAAGTTACAATTTTGAGAACCTATTTTCCCGTGACAGCATACGGTTGTGAAACATGGACAGTTACCTAAAACCTAAACAAAGAGAATCGAGTCCTCCGAGTCAAAATGTTATGGAAAGGTCATCTGAATGCCGTGGACCAAAAACGTGAAGAATACAGGCATTCTATAAGAGTTGGACATGGAGCAGAACTGGTTCATAAATTCAAAAGAGACTAGTAGTGGAATATGTGGTGCCTGACGAGAAGGTCAGACGCAGATCAAGAAGCGATGGCACCAAGATGTCAAGAAATGTTTGCACATGATCTTTGAGTAGGATAGCGATTTGACAAGAAATCAAATTTCTTTCAGACATGATGAGAATGACGTTCTGCAAAGGCCATGCTACACGATGATTAAAAACAATAAAAATACACAAGTCTCAGGGGATGATCAAGTAATTTTCTTAAACTTCGATTTTAGTGGTCGATAAGGAAAATTTTCCCTCACCAAAGTTATAAAAGTGATCCCCAGGTATAAAAAGGTTAAAGAACTTTGATATAACCAAATGATTGCATGTGTCTTTGGTTGGTGAACTTAAGGAAAACATCACATTGTGAATACCTAGCTTCATGTTAATCTGTCTTGTATATTCTCAGCAAGTAATCACTTGCAGCTACAACAGCAAGATTCCCATACAAGGAAAGACAAACTTCAATGTACTTCGGGTGAGAGTCAGGAAAACTACTCCGGAATCCAGGGCTTTTACATTTACCATGCGGGTGAAAAATGATTTAGGTGAACATACAAATTGTTAATTATTTTACTTTCGTGATTGTCTCCCCTAGCATGTTAGTATATTTCAACATTAGTCATGTTAAAATTGACTTTTTGTTCTTGAATTATATAAATGATTTGGACATTGATATCGGATCCATGATTGCAAAAAGGCAAATACAATGTTAGGTATGATAAAAATAAATATTAAACATAGGAGCAAGTAAGTGATAGTCAAACTGTATAAAGCTTTAGTTAGACCTAGATTGGAGTACCATGTACAGGTGTGGAGTCCTTGTAGAGGGGATATAAACATGCTGGAAAGGATGCAAAAAAGAGCGACAAAGCTGATAGTGGGATTCAAGAATTTTGAGGTGAGAATACAGGTTTATAGGATAATTAAAGAAACAGATAAATTAGACTAAACAAGTTTTTTTCAAAATACAACCACCTACAAGAACAAGAGGGCATAGCTACAAATTAACTAAAGAGAGGTCCAGATTAGATATTAGGAAATATTTTTAGTCAGAAAGTGGTGAATGCTTTGAATGCATTGCCACAGGAAGCAGTGTAGGCAGGGACAATTAATACATTTAATTAAAGATTAGATGCGCTTAGCTTTTAGAGCAAGGTAATGGAAATGAAACTGGTCGTACACATACTCTGCAGTCTTCTAAACCAGTATAAGGTTTAAAGTTTAAGTTATGTTCTTGATGCTTTTTGTCTGCAAACACTAATCTGTGAGCTGGCAGCTCTTGCCAGTACAGTGCCTTCCAGACAAAAGCACGCATCCTTTTCAATTGTTGATGCGACGTTAAATCTCGTATAAAGTCTGTTGTCTTAGAGGCATCATGGTTGCGAAGTGGGGTTATGAACGCATCGTTCAAGTATCCCCAAAGAGAGGCAGTCCAGTCTGTCTGTATCCCAGGATTGCCACGTTCTGCCAGGGACATATCATATTCATCTGGATTGGCTATCTCATTATTCTTCCATCAGTTCTGCCAGCCCGTCTGTAGTGATGTGTGGCATCCCTACCACGTGGAAGATCGTCGCGTTCTGCCAGCCCGTTTGTAGTGATGGTATCTGTGGCATTTCCCACCACATGGAAGATCATCACATTCTGCCAGCCCGTCTGTAGTTATGGTATGTGTGGCATTTCCCACCACCTGGAAGATCGTCACGTTCTGCCAGCCCGTCTGTTGTTATGGTATGTGTGGCATTTCCCTCCACCTGGAAGATCGTCACGTTCTGCCAGCCTGTCTGTAGTGATGGTATGTGTGGCATTTCCCTCCACCTGGAAGATCGTCACAAAGGGGCAGAGGTGCAATGTCTTAATGTATTCGTCATCCATGGGGATAAATGCATTTCACCCATGAAGTGGGGATGGGTTGGTGCAGCCCAGAGCATATACCACTCGCCGTTGGGTTCTGCAGCTGCACCTATAGAGCTCCACCTGCTTCTGAGCCCTTTTGTCTGGCCCCTCTCCAATGACCTGTCTAGTTTGGGTGACCCTGCCAGGTGTAAAACTCTTGCCAGCATAGCTCCTTGGATCATTCGGGTGCGTAAGCTCTCCAACCTCTGCAAGGTAGGCTTACGTAAGGAGAAATACACATCACATAAGGAAAACTAAAAATTGTAATTTGTTTGAAGACTCCCACACGTTGCAAAATCTTGGTCGCTGTCATTCGTATGGTTGAACTGTTTTTTAGTTAACAAGAGAATGTGTGAGACATGAGCCCATAAGCCATTAATGGTAATTCACATAGGAGAAAAAGTTTTTAAACCCCCTATCTACTGCCTTGTAGGTAGCCTGTTGACAAGCCAAAAGGCTAGGGAGAATTACCTACATTTTTAAAAACTTGCTTAAAATGTATCTGGCACACATATCGCACTCAGACTGAAAGGCACACATATCTTAGTCTCAGGCTGAAAGGCACACATATCTCAGACTGAAAGGCGCACATATCTTAGTCTAACTGCAAAATGCATAGCTTCTTTTATGCTCAAAACAAAACATTTAAAAAAATCATAAAATAAGTGAAAGTTCTTCATGAAAAATTAATTATAGTTGTCTGTACACATGTGTACACAAGTTTCGCTTCCTTCATTCTACTTGACTTGTTTTCAACAGGACCTTCCATGGAGTTTGAGGCAGATGCAGCCAGGTATACGGGAGAAGAGCTTGAGCCGGGTGCAATTGCGGGCTTGGCTATTGCTGGTGGAATCATTGTTATTGCTCTGATTTTGCTAGGCGTCTTCCTGGTTGTTCGTGCACGCAAATCTACACTTACAGATAACTATGCAACCGATGGCCCACCCAGTAAACATACATCTGGCAAAACTGGACGTCCCACTTCGGTAAATATGCACATCTATTGATACCTTGCTCATATGTTGATTTTGACTTTATTTGCATGTTGTACCTAAACAAATAAATGCTGCCAGAAAATATATTTACAAGCAAGTCCTTGGCAATGGAAGTGAGAATGAGTCTTACAGTGTTATGTAGAGCCAATGCTTCTTTACGCATGTGAATTGGGGACAATGAATAAACGAACAGGGATTTCCTTGCAACAACACATATGTTGTTTGAGGAGAATACTGCACATGCCGTGTGTACTGCCGCAAATTCGATGAGGATATTTTACTTAAACAGAAGTATAGAATTATTACTGCTGACAAAGTAACAAGACAGACAACATAAACAATTCTAATGGTGTGTCTGGTCAGTCCTGGGTCAACCAGACAAGTAATGAGCAAGAGAGGCAGAGCACAGCTGAGAATTAAGGTATGTGGTTGCATGACTAGCTGGATACACAAACCAATAAGATCTGTTTGCATTACAATGTCCAAAGGAGAGAAGGTTGTTGGGGTACTTGATTGTCAATTCCAAGAGGTATAACACATGATGATGCTTGCCTACCCAAAATTGGTTATCTTGCTGTGCTGGCATTCATATTGCTGTGCATATCAGACGTATGTTTAACATACATTTTTACTATCTAAAGAGTTTAACACCTGCTGTGTTTATATGCTATTCCAGTACCTTTATCTACACAGCATACATGAAGTGCTCTGATTGTTTTGACTGCCTAATTTACTGTCTTACTTGAAATATGTGCAGGGGACGGCGTGGGCTAGTGGTTAAGTGACATGGCTCACAACCAGAAGGTGCTAGGTTCGATTCCCATCACAGCACCAGCGGTTACCCCAGGGAAGCAAACCCTTAGAAAATGCAGGAGTAAGCAGACCCTTCCAAAAATGCATGCTGAAGTTGAATGCACTGGGTCGACAGGCGCAGAATAAAAACCACAGTGCAATGGACACCACATTGGGGATTAGAGAAATAGGGCGAACGCAGAAAGAAAGAATAAAGAACAAAATTATATGTGCCACCAGTTTCTGTTTGTATTGTGACCAGCTACAAACAGTGCACATGTTTGCTGTACTTGTTGTCTGGACCTAAATTCTGCAGCCATCTATAGTCAATTGGGTGGGTTTCCTTTCGTAAACGCTGCAACTTTTATTTTTGCATTGGTGGCATTTCTGATTGATGTTATTTCTTTTTCTTTTATTCTTTTCTATTGTTTTTTTTTTTAGTTCATTGTCTTTGAAGTTTTATTTATCATGTTAATAATTGTTATTTCATCATCCGTTAGAGTAAGTATAGAATGCAAATTATAAACTTGACTTTAAAACAACAATCTCTAATTAGTATTCAAATATTTGTCTGTTTCGTTTATAATCTGAAATCAGTGTAACCAGTTCTTTCAATTATGTCAGACAAGAGAATTCAAACAATTATTCCACCATCTTTGTGTGTGTAACTTTCATGCATTTCCCTATATTCAGGAAGTATTATTACAACACATGTTTAATTGTAATTTTGTTTTTGTTTTACAGGAACCAGAAAAGCAATATTTACCTCCAGTGATATCAATTTCTGAAAAGGAATATATGCATCAAATGAGGTCATCGGCTCGACCTCCTCAAAGACCAAGACCACCAGTTCCTATGCCGACCCAACCTGCACCACGTGACCCAGAAAGAAGAGGTTTAAGTGACAGACATCGATCAGGAGAGCATGCAACCAAACCAGCTTCTAAAACAAGGCATATGGACAGGAGAACACGAGAATCAAATGCATAGATCAGGAGGATGAAAATGTCTGCTTGTTCGTGTACCTTGAGACATCAATAGGAAGAAACAGAGTAGGCTTCACTCAGACTGAGATTATTTGTACTCAGACTGAGATTATTTGTACTCAGACTGAGATTATTTGTCTGTATTTAGAGCTTATCCTGGATTGGCTAGGTGGTGAAAGGTTATGAAAAGAAAGAGAGACAACACATGCGGGTGGAAGCAAATGAACGTCAACAGACATCAAAGTCTGCTCTCAAGAAGCATGCAAAAGAAATTGTCAAAGTGAACGGGCAGCAAAGAACACATTCTCTAGACCAACACATACTCCATCAACATCCTTGGATACAAATACAGTAATGTGTGACTACAAGCACATAGGGAGACATCAGGAAACATAAACTTGTTATAAAGCAGAGATCATGGCGTGGGAAATGGTCCACATCCAGGATAGAATATCACAGAAAGTAGATGAGAAGAAGAAAATAAAGAAAAAAACACAAGAAGATGTATTTATTGTTGACAAATTTCTCAGTCATTGAAGAACAGTACATTCAGACAACCACGAAGAGCCTAGAGCAAACATACAGAGGACCTCCTCGGATAGTACACGATCAGCAGCTTCACAATGTTTGCAAGAACTCAAGTGTCAAATATGGTTATATCAAAAGTGAAGAGCCATATATTTCAGCCGTTCTCCATTTTGTGTGGTCCCATGTAGTCATCTGTTCTGTAGAGTGAGTATGTAGTTAGAAGATACATATGCATATCTTTTATTTATGGAACAAATTTGGAAAAAGCTGTGTAGTTTATTCAGGAGGTTGCAAGATATTGTGCTGATATCAAAATATGCAACAATGAGGATTGTATTGATCAATTCTTTTCTAGAGACACTGACCTGTGGACCACTACAGCAGGTCCCCTTGTAGGAAGCCTGTGCTAAAAGCATTGTTATGTGCACTTGTCATGTACAAGCTTCCTTAGTGCTCTTTTACAGCGTGTTTGGAAAGTTAGGGTTCCCATTCTTTTCTCCACCTATACCACCTCGGGTGGGGTGAACAATTCTAGGCTGTATATATATATCATATCAATAATCATTTCTAATAACTGCATGTTATGTTTAAGTGCAAGTTTTGATGTTTTTTATTTTTAAGTTGGTCTCAAATGTGAGGAATCAGCCAGCCAGACTGAAACTATTTGTAAGAGATTTGGTCTCAAATGTGAGGAATCAGCCAGCCAGACTGAAACTATTTGTAAGAGATTTGGTCTCAAATGTGAGGAATTAGCTAGTAACCATTTGTTCCTTGTTGGTCTCAAATATTGTCGAGTCTGTTGTACTTCAATGACTGTTACAGATTTTCAAACTCTTAAAAATCATCACCTTGGGGTAGCTTTTCTTTGTAGTTCTAACATGCTTCAAGGGACAAAAACAATCAGCAGGGCTTTGCAATATGGGATCAAAGTTGGTGGACAATTAAAATTGTAGGGCTTCCAGAATGTTGCTATTATTCTGTCCAGCTATTATTTTCAGGCATACTACATATATGGCCCATTTGTATCTTCTTAACAATGATATACTGACAGATTTTTTTTGGGCCTGGTAACAGTATTGTGAATAGGTGGTCCCGTAGAGCCCGTCAATTTTCTTTGTGCGAGTCAAAGATTTATATAGGTATATACCAAGGCTGGAATAATCACAATGTTGTTTCTCATCTGCTGAAGTTTGGGTTTGATACGATAGAAGCCAAGACATCCTGCAGCTCTCCTTCCGAAATCTCACAATTTATTATGTGTGAGTTTATCATTTCTTGGCTCAGGTAAATGTACACACTCACATTTTCTGCCGGATCATTTCCTAATCGTAGTTCCCCTTGTGGACAAAATGTGTTCAGTATGTTCTAGGCATTGTCTCTTCTCATTGTTCACCCAACTGTTACACTTGCTTCATTAAGCTAATTTACGCGCTGCTCAGCGTCTCTGTGACTGACGATGGCTTTGTCATCAGCTAACCTTATAGGTGAGTGAGCATTTCTCTATCTAGGGTGATGCCTTTATTTTCACATTTTAGTGTTCTGAAGACTTTCTGACGGGCTGCTATGGACAGTTTTGGGTAGATTTAATGACTGTCAAAAGTGAATGTTTATTGGTAATTTTCACTGGTAAATGAAGGCCATATTGGTTGAGTATTCCTCGTTTATCTGTTCTATCAACTCAGCACTCGTTTATCTGTTCTATCAACTCAGCATGCTTTCTTCAATACCTTGGATTGTCAGTTCACTACTTCTGTCTTCGTCTTGTTCACCATGTTTTTTATTATGCCTACATGTGAAGTCCAGTTCACTGGATAAAGTTTGCTGTCATGGAGAATTCATAGTGCGAGCACTATATCCATCACCGTAAGACATGGTGTGGACATAGCTGCTCAATTTGCATGGTATCATGGTACCTTCATCTTCAGCACTTCTTCTATGGCAGAGTCTACTCCCATCATCCCTCACGGGTTTTGACTTCATTTTAAGCTTCTTTCTTGTCCCATATTACCTCCTGCCGGAATTAGAACTCAACTTATGACAAGTAGCAGGGTCCACCAATGTGTAGCTGAGGTAGACTTAGGCAGAAGAGGCTCTGAATTGCGCTTCACTGCCCCATTTGGACTCCTGCAGATATTTCAACACTGTCAAAGGATTTCTCAAATATAAGTGTATATGTACTGCACATGCTCCCTCCATTAAGTGGTTTCATTATGTGAGGTGGTCCATGATGGAATAACCATTAAGTGGTTTCATTATGTGAGGTGGTCCATGATGGAATAAACATTAAGTGGTTTCATTATATGGAGGTGGTCCGTGATGAAATAACCATTAAGTGGTTTCATTATGTGAGGTGGTCCATGATGGAATAACCATTAAGTGGTTTCATTATGTGAGGTGGTCCGTGATGGAATAACCATTAAGTGGTTTCATTATGTGAGGTGGTCCTTGGTGGAATAACCATTAAGTGGTTTCATTATATGTAGGTGGTCCGTGATGAAATAACCATTAAGTGGTTTCATTATATGGAGGTGGTCCGTGATGAAATAACCATTAAGTGGTTTCATTATGTGAGGTGGTCCTTGATGGAATAACCATTAAGTGGTTTCATTATGTGAGGTGGTCCTTGATGGAATAACCATTAAGTGGTTTCATTATGTGAGGTGGTCCATGATGGAATAACCATTAAGTGGTTTCATTATGTGAGGTGGTCCTTGATGGAATAACCATTAAGTGGTTTCATTATGTGAGGTGGTCCATGATGGAATAACCTTTAAGTGGTTTCATTATGTGAGGTGGTCCGTGATGGAATAACCATTAAGTGGTTTCATTATGTGAGGTGGTCCATGATGGAATAACCATTAAGTGGTTTCATTATATGGAGGTGGTCCGTGATGAAATAACCTGTGCTGACATTTGCCTGCTCTCTATTTGTTGTAAATATAATATAAAATGGAGAAGACTTATGAATGCAAGAATGGTGTATTTGTATTGTAAATATTTAATCGCCATCCTTCTCTTTACATTCCAAATGGAACCATGTGCCTGCAACACATGATCAGAATCTATTCCTTTTCAGAACTAAATTTTTGATTTGTTCTTTGCATCTTAATTTGTCACTCCTCTCAGAGAGATTTATGTGTTCACCGGACGGAAACGATGGTTTCCTGTGTTCACCAGAAGAACAGATAATATCGAGAGAGATATCAGACGGAGACAGTGACACAAAGCTCAATTTGTATATTGGCTGTTTATAGTTCGTTCTTCCACAAAGTAGACTGTAACACTTTTATTGTAAATAAAGAAATTTGATGAATACAAAAGAACACTCCTGAAACTGAATATTTCAAATTAAATACAGGAATTGTGCGAAACAATCCAGTAACATAATAGTTGAATGATATTTTCTGTTCCATCTTAAACTGGGAGAATGATAAATGTATTCATTTGAAGTTTCAGTAAACATATTTTTAACTTTCTGTTCTTTATGAATTACCAGCTCATCTAAATGCCAGGAAAGTATTTGCAATGCAAAGTGCATGGTCATTGTCTCAAAATCATGCATTAACCAACAGAATATAAACATTGGGGAAGAAAACTAACAAGCTGGAGAAATATTGGCACACTTGACCACAGAAGGTGTTGGTTATCTCTGAGACTATAACTCAAATGCAAAAATCACACTACATCATTGTATGTATTGTATCAGCAACTGCTTCAATTAGAAATCATAAAATGTGTATGAAACGAAAGCTTGAAGACGACACATCCAAAGTGCCTTTGACTATACTTTCAGTAGTGGGGGTACGATGCAGCAGGAGGAAATCTACTTTGTTCTCATTTCTGAGGTCCACCAGGGAAATATTTAGAGCTGAGGATTAAAGACTGCTTGTCCTAACAGTTGCCACAGTATGCAGACTTTTAATCTACCCCCAATATAAAACTCTAGGAACCATACTGAAGCTGAAAGCTGTGTCCTCTTAACCTGTTGCTTCCTACTACTGCACATGTAAATTGAAATATTCTCAATGTCCAGTTTTACAGCAGCCACTCAGCTGTGTTTGATTAGAAGTTTGACATTAACCGGAACCAGTAGGCTTCTCCCAGCTTTGCTACGACAAGAAGAGAACCAGATTAAGCCAGTAGTAGAATGCAGTGTGCTATGTCATAAGGCAGGTGTTGATCTATATAGAAATTAACAAAAATCAAGGAGTGATGGTGAAAATTGTGCCAGTAAATACAAGACTGGTTCTGAAATGTCAGATGCCACAGCAAAGTTTATAGGTGCCTTGATGCTCAGGATTTGTCGTGCCCTGCCAAAAGGAGACTATTGCTCCAACAAACTTTTTACACAGTAACACTTTCCAAACTGGAGAGTTTTGTCTGATGTTACACAGCGGTCAGTTACATAAAAGGAACACATTTTTTTTAACCTTATATTTTTTTTTTCCTGAAGGTACATCACTTTCAACCTTAGACAGTCCTTTTGGTTATATCAGAAATATATCATTTTTTACCTTGAAAATGTAAGGATGTCTTTATTCTGGTTTAGAAGACTACAGAGTCTGTATACAACCAGTTTTTTTAAGGGTGGTTTTTTTACTAATGTGCGAGTCTATCTTAATAGACTCAAACATTAGGGCCAAGTAGACCTGCAGCCATCTATAGCTGCTCTTAACAAACAACCTGGAAAAGGTACAAATAACTTGGGTAGAAATTTTATTTGAATTTTGTCTGGGCAGCAGCCCACTCTTTTCGATTTCCAAATTGTCAAGGAATTTTTATCGTGCTCAACACTGAATATGGAAGTCTGATCTCACTACCCAAATATCGGGGGAATTTTTACCAGAAAATCCATGTGAAAAATAATTTTGATCTCCGCCGTGATTCAAACAGCGACCTCCGGCACCTGAGGCGGACACCTTACCTCGAGACCACTGTTCGATAGAATTATTCCTACCTGCATCATGGTATGAAGTGGTAAAAGATCTTGAGTGCTGAGTAAGAGTTACCAATGTCACTTTTAATGTGTGCATGAAATGATGGTTCTATACGGGGTGTAACAGTTGCTGTGATACGTGTACAGTAGTACCTTAGAATCACATGTACAAGCAGCATTTTGCTATGTGGCAAGTCCCTTTGTTGGGAATATTGTCAGGATGTGTGTATGACATGACCTACACTGGTTAAACAATAATGATCTGTATTTTGATACTTTGACCATTCCAAGCAGATTTTCGTAAATCTTTTATGCTTTATTTACACTGTATAGATGTATCAATGATTATATATTTAGATTTCACTCAGGTCTAGATATGTTATTTATAGATCACAGTTACTGCTTTTGTTTTTCTAATAAATATACTTTGGTGTCTTTTTTAAATTTATGCGTTGCTTGTATTGTTTTGATATCAATGTATCAGCTGATTTGACTTTCTCTTCTAGTCTGGGTTCTGATCTTCTTGTTGTAACTGGGTTGTTTTCAACAACCCTGATATCGATTGCTGTGCACTATTTTCTACCATGTTGTTTGTATTACCTAGAAAATATTAACACAAGGAAGAGACATTATGTAATTGAACACTTACTTTTACTTGACACTGTTCAAACAAAAACCAAAGAAAGGAATAGCATTATTGATCAGTCTCTCTTCTGCTTTAACAAACAATAAGTATTATAAAAAGGAATTTCACAGAATGCAGACAGAACACAACATCAAGTGAAAAGCACAGCTGTGCACATCATCAGCACAGCTACCCACCCACAGAGTTAGACAAGTGCTATGGTCTGTTTCTCCTTTCTCTTCCTCTCCCCCCCCCCCCCCCACACTACACTCATGTACACTTATGTCCAGGCTACCCACCCACAGAGTTAAACAAGTGCTGTGGTCTGTTTGCCCCCTGACAATCAGTGTACACTTATGACCAGGCATCATCCACACTTGTACAGATCAATGACTTGTCATTTTAAATAGTGACTGTAACTTAGTTTTACCACTTGCTTCGTTGTTTATCAACAATGGTGGCGTACCCACACAACACCCATACGTTTCCATGTACAACATCCTTGTATCACATATTTTCACACTTGTTTCAAGGCATTACTTTATCAGCAACAGCAAAAATCACATGTTTTTGTCCCTACATTCCGGCTGACTTTTGCATCCACAGTACATCATTGATAATAATAATGGTCTGTGAGGTGGCTTTCCGTGTTGTCTAATGACCTTGCTGTGTCTGTTGTACCACTTTATGGAATGGCACACATGAAGACATCCTCACAACACCACGCCACCCTTCTCTGTCAGCAGCCGCTGCCTGTGACTCTTCTGGAACTATAGTACTTCTCTTCTTACTATAAGCTGAGTGTGGCCTATTAATTATGTTTGAGAACTTACAGGGTATTACTATTTTTTGCTCCCCATTCAGGCCTTGGTTAACACATGGGTGACAGTTCTTTTATTGGTCAGAATGTTCCTTCAGTGAATATCTAATTTAAATTGGCTTGTTTCAGAACCTATTGTATAGTCTTTCCTGCCAGTTGTAAGCAGCTGATGCACCCAAGTAGCCTGTTTCATATGGTTCATTTTGTATCATTGTGTCTGAAAGTCTCCCATTCCCATATACAATCTCTGTTCATCAGTGTCTAGTATTTCTTCTTCCTCGTTCATCTTCAGGTCTCAACTTCAATGACTCTAACAAAGGCAGAGGTCGACTCAAGGCTCTGTACGCTTCCGTACAGCTTCTCATGGAAGGACAATGGCTGTAGCCAAATGCTACATCTTTTGTCTGTACACAGTGGGCAGGTGTTTGTGTCCAGTTTCTCCTGTGACCTTTCTCTGCCCTAATACTCAGCCTTCAATTTCCAATGTTAATGTATCAGAATTTCTTGTGTCTAATATCTTGGTTACTTCACAGAACTTAGAAATGTTTAGTTCAATTCCAGGCTCATTTCAACAGATCAGCAAACATACATTAAACAAGTTTAAACACTGGAAGAACTATCTACTCCAGTCTAAAAGAAACTCTTGACTGAGTCCTGTTAAATCCAGTTTGTCAGAGCTCCAACAATGTATCTTGTCTATCTACCAACGATTTACAAGGCTTTCTTCTTACCATAATGAATATTCTCAAGACAAAAACCTCCAATGCTTTTACATATGACATGTTAGAATGCCAAAAATGAAAATCTGAAAGCAATTAAACTGATGATTGTCATAATTAAAGAAGACATTGAGAATCAACCACAACTGTTGGTGTCCTGAGACTGGAGTATATGTCAGTCATATGTCAACAACCATTTTAGGTATGAGTAAACAAATAAATGGCATTTAATTCTTGCACTAAAACATCAGGTTCAGATTTCTCTGTGCTCCCCAAGACAAAGAATTTTAAAACTAAGGAAAAGCATGATTCGTGAACATCAAGTGATAATGATGCTTCATTCTTAACAACATAGATATTTGGACATTCGGGTGCCTGGGGTATATTGGTTATATTCAGGTAGAGTGACTTCATGTCATAAATTATAAATATATGCAAGGTAACTAAAGTCAAAGGAGTGTGCCACAAAGTTGTTCAATATGTGAGTTTATTTTGGCTGTTATCACACTTATTTTGGTACGCTAGAAGTGCAAATAAATAGCACATAATAATCACTTAGGTGTAATCAGAACCAGATTCTGTAGTCAATGTTGATTATCTAGGTATCTACTAAAAATGCTGAAATGAAGACTGAGAAACATATCTGGGGGAAATGAGAAACTCTGGTTGTTTTGGATGTCCTGGCTTTGTCTCATCTGCTAACATTAGCTTATACAGGCTATCTGTAGAAAGTTTTTCCCTTCATCATAGGATACAACAAATAGTTGACCCGAGAGAATTGCATGATAAAGAAGCTAATCCTGAGAACCCTCTAGGTTATAGGGACTCTTACCTAAAATAGCTCTATGATTATTAATCACAATGATCGACTCATTTTGAACTAACTAGTTTCTGAAAAGAAATAGATCAGCGGGTACATGCTATATTCATGTTCACACATTTAGAATATTACGCTGACTCTACTCGTCATGTAATATATTCTTTCCAGAACATAGTTCCTGTTATGACAAGCATTGAACTTATCAGTTTCTGACAAGTCAGTCCACGTTGTACAAGGACATCTTCAAACTGTCACCAATGTCCTGATACCATCTTTATTTGGGCCACTCTCTTCCCAAGAACCTCGCCTTTCATTATCAGTATCTCAAGATCAAGTGTGTCCTATCATATGTCCATTTTCCTTTATACTTAGTGATTGAGAATTTCTCTGTGTGTCTTCTTCTCTGACCATTATAGTTTGAGCATCCTTGTATAACACTTCATTTTCAAAGATATCTTCTACACAATTTTTTTGTTTAAAGTCCATGTCTGGCAACCATATGTTGCCACAAAGAAATGACATGTCCTGATCAGTGAATCTTGGTGCCATAAGTTGTTCATCTTTCATCCTACATATTTGCAATATTGATCTAAACCGCTTAGCACATCCCATTCTGTTTCTGACTTAATCACACTTCTACCGTGGGGTGCAGAGGTGTACTTTTCGTTTTTTGTGTGGCTTGTAGTTTCTACAGGATGTGGTAGTCAACCCCCTTGTGCAACCTTCTTATGACATACCTAGCAGGTTACAGTTACTACTATTTTCTCCCCATCCAGGCTCTGGTTAATAGTCATGGGTGACTGTTCTTTCATGGATCAGAATGTTCCATTAGTAAATAGGCAGTTAAATGGGCTTGTTTGAGAATTTATTGTGTGGTCTACATTACATATCACATATATATATATATTGACTTTGGCCATTAATGCTCATATTACATTATATCCTCCCAAAACTAACAAAAACATTAGCTGAGAAATACTATGCAACATAATAAAAATGTTAATGTGGGCAAGAACAAGAGATCTTCATAGATGAATTCCTGTTATAAGGAAGTAAACCATGGACAATTAATACACAAATTAAAAAATTACTACAGGTCACAGAAAGGTGTTTTATTAGGAGAATGTTAAAAATCCCTTGTACTGCTGAATGAATTCATGAGAATATCTGCTGATGGATTTCAGCTTAACAGACAAGAGTATATATATTTTAAGCAAGCTATGTGAAGGTGAATGTTTGAATATATTTTTACAACCTCACACCAGCATCGAAGATCAGTGTTTGCTTACTACAGAACTGCACAGTTATTGTTGCCCAAGATTATCATATATATATATATGACAGACTGATATCACAAACCAGCTTACCAATAGATATTATTCCTGGGAACAAATATTTGAACCCCAAAATACATGGTCTGGAAACCACTTGTTTGCACATATACAGACATCCCAGAATTTACATGTAGACCCAGACAGAATTACAAGACTTTCAAATTTAGATACAAATTTCACAAAATTCCAGCACTGCATGAATGTTCATTCTGCCTACACTGATGTTAAGCTGTGTTTCTTAATAGTTGTCCATCACAAGTGATGAAGACCACTTTCTTTGTTCAGCCGTGTGGACAGTCGTATCTCTTGCTGTGTCCGCTGAAATGGGTGACTTGCGCGGTGATTTGGAGTAAAGTGAGGAAGAAACTGCGCCTTTTGTCAACCTCACTCACAGAGCCTAAGCTACCTTTTGCCAGTGGCAAGTCATTCATCGAGACGACTGGAGATAGCATAGGGTGCAGATTTTGCCTCAGGGTTACCACCGAAGCTTTTTCATAAACATGTAACCCGCAGGGTAGAAAGGTGGGATGGCATCTAACGCAGTTTGTCGTGTCTTTTCGATAACTACAAGGTCGTATGGACAACACTCAGCGTGTGAGTGAGTCTGGCATCTCATCATAGTAGCATCTAAAATTCCCACACGCCAAATTCGTGTAAGTGAACCGGCAGAACTAACCCATGAAATACGACACCGGTATAAGCGTAGTGCCATTCAGCCAGCGTCCAGACCAGGATAAACGGATGGAAGAAATCACAAAAAAAGAACGAAATAACAAGTCCAGACGGAAAACAACACCATGTTTCCGTGAACACAAGTGTAATTCGTCAACTAGTGTGAATTCCAGGCAAATCCGAGGTCTGATGGCATCCATAATGATCCAAAACAGTAGAGAAATGTAGACTCCAGAACATAGTTCCTGTTATGACAAGCATTGAACTTATCAGTTTCTGACAAGTCAGTCCACGTTGTAGAGAAGTGTTAAGCTGTGTTTCACTGCATATACAAATGGCAGAAGAACCGGTTATATTGTGCAATACTCACAACTGCCAAGTGTTTGTACAGAAAATAAGCTTGTATATAGTCACATCTCTAAACAAACAAAATCATTTTAACATTAAAATAAACACACACACGCAGTTTAATTTTAAAGAAAACAGGCAAATACACACAATAATCTGAAGTGAAAACATTTAGTGAGAATTACTTCCAAAGTTGTTCACCAAACAACTATAACACTGAATTGTGGTGAATACACGTAGAAACACATGACATTCATTATAAATGGACAAAAAGGGTAATGTTTTATCTGGCTGCATGCCTTCACACCATGGAAAAACTGTCCAATAATGTGTGCGTCACAGCCATAAGCTATTGGCTCATTTGAAGGAGAACTTTGTGGATTATATTGTAAACAGCAAAAGTGGGTTATTTTTTTTACAAATCAACTATTTTAGAGTTATATCCATCACAACAGAACATAAAAGAGTTCATAAATATATCAGGTGGCACGGACAGAACATGGGGTTTCTGTTAGACATTTTTTAATACTGTATATGATTTGGGGTTAGCAACAAAAATGTTAATGTGCTAAATGTGCAACTGTGTTTTCTGAGCAAGATTGTATTAAATAAAAACAGGGTGATGTCAACAATAAATTCATATAGCATACACATTATAACACAGCAAATTAACTTTCCTTACATGGACACCAAAGAAGTTAATGGGTGGGTATCATATTGAAAATGTCTGGTCCACAGAGATAAAATGGCGCACTGACTGGACTTTTCCACTGGCAAGTATATACATGTAACAATGAATGCAAATACAGCATAACAAATTATGCAGGCTGTCTGGTTTGATTTTGTCAGCATCCTAACCAGTGCAGTAAAGTCCACATCAATAAGATATTTGAACAATATCACAGAAACTCTGCAGGCAATAATGGACAGAAAAAAACAAATTTCAGCAGACTGAAGAATTCAGGAGACTTAAGGAACTGGATATACCAGCGACTAAATGGTCTGGGAGGAAACAGGCTAAAGCAAAGCAACTTTGTAGCTCTGGCAAATACAATGCAAAGTCAATATCAACAACTACTAATTGCTAACTATGAAAGAGGAAATGTTTTCTGGAAATAAAATGCAATATTCCTGATATTCAGAATAAATAAACAATCACAGCAGAAATGAAAGCATATAGCCTCAAACTAAATCAACGGGTTCAAGACGCTGAGCAGCGCATGAGCTGCAGAAGTCAGCAACCCACAGCTGACTGCTAGCATCAGGGCCAGCGAACCAGAGCTGCCAAGACCCTTCTACACCTCCATGTGGTGATCATGGATAACAGAGCAGACTGGCTAAGGAGAAGGGATCGAAGAGGGAATGCTAACCTGGTACTCAAAAAATGTTTGCTGAAGTCGGATGTGTTGGACCGAAATGTGCAAATATCACAGTCAAGCTGTAAACTACGACACAGCGCATTCGGTTTTCTGGACTATACTCTTCTATTTAGGCCTGTGTCAGGGTTTGGTTTCGGGAAATTGAGAACGAAGCAAGCCAAGCCAAACTAAATCAACCAGAAATGTCTACTCCAACGCCTGGAGAATGTGACGTTGTTGTTAAATTTACAAATGAGGCCCACTGAGTGCCAATGGGTGTGGCCCACTGAGCACCAATGAGTGATACTGCAACACATTCCATGCCACAGAAATATATTCAAATTCAGAGCATAAGAAAAGAAATGGGTGGTTATCCTCCTCATGGGTGGGGGAGGCTAGTCCGGTCAGGCACAACATACTGACAAGGACGTCGCATCAGGCACAACATACTGACAAGGACGTCGCATCAGGCACAACATACTGACAAGGACGTCGCATCAGGCACAACATACTGACAAGGACGTCGCATCAGGCACAACATACTGACCAGGATGTCGTGTCAGGCACAATTTACTGACCAATATAGTAGCAAAGACGGCTGCGGGTCTACATTGCTCTGCTGTTTTAGTTCATTATGGATGCCACCAGACCCATAGATTTGCCGGGAATTCACACTAGTCGACAACTTACATTTGTGTTCACGGAAATGTGTTGTTGTTTTCCATTTGGACTGGTTAATCCGTTTGTTTTTTGTGTGATTTCTTCCATCCAATTATCCTGCTATACGAATAGCACTACGCTTAAGCCTGTGTTGTATTTCCAGGTCTAGTTCACACGGCTGAACTTCACGAAGTTGGCATGTGAGAAATTTAGACACGAC
Source organism: Ariolimax columbianus (assembly GCA_036924085.1). NCBI lineage: Eukaryota > Metazoa > Mollusca > Gastropoda > Stylommatophora > Arionidae > Ariolimax > Ariolimax columbianus. The sequence goes on from JAVGWX010000009.1 coordinate 89,930,698, forward strand.
TATAATGGACTGAACACAGCCAGGGAGAGATGCCAAACTCACTCACATGCTGAGTGATGTACCTACGATCTCCTGTGGTTGTGGAAAAGGCACGACACGTGGTAAAAATATGAAGCAGTCCAAACCACTATAACAGCTACACTTCAATGAGAAAGTGAGACAAACCATCAAGATCGTTGAAGAGGTGCCAACTACCTACAGCACTCGCTGTGAAATTATGTGACCATTTTCCCAAAACACAACAGATGGAGAAATGTGCTGTCCTTTTAAAAATAATATAATAATTTGCACAACTGAATTGTGCACTTCGGCCTAAATATAGTCAGACATTTGTTGCAGGCCTGCCCAACGCTCAATAGTGAAAGAAGAGGCACGTGGTTGCTACCTGCATGATAAGCTGTATGGCAACCTCAACCAGGAGTCTTGAGTTGACTGTTGCCATTGTTAGTCATCGGTGCAGATGTGTGATAGTGAACAAGGCGGTAGAAGAATAAAAATAACCATAAATAAATTATAAACTGAGGGGACGGCGTGGCCTAGTGGTTATGTGACACGGCTCACAACCATAAGGTGCTGGGTTCGATCCCCATCTCAGCACCGGCCGTTACCCCGGGGAAGCAAACCCTTAGAAAATGCAGGAGGAAGCAGACCCTTACATAAAATGCATGCTGAAGTCGGATGCACTGGGCCGACAGGCGCAAAATAAAAACGCAGTGCAATGCACACCGCCTTGGGGATTAGAGAAATAAGGCGAACGCAAAAAAAAAAAAAATTATAAATTTTTTCTTTATTTTTTCAAACTTGCAGCTGAGCTGACATGAGGCCGGCAACTTATAACTGGCTGCTTGCATCAGGGCCAGGAAACCATAACTGACCAAGACCCTATTGTGCCTCCAAGTGGTAGCCCTGGAAACAGGTCGTACTCGTGTAGTCTGACTAAAAGGGATCAGAAAGGGAAGACACTCCAATACAATAAGCCCCATTATGTTCAAATAATGCACTCGTCTTCCTTTCTTTCTCTGTCCTTTAAATTCCCTATAAGCAGAATAGGATGGCCATGACTTGAATGTCCTTGGAAAGAGAAGGATGTGAAGGTTAAAGAAAATATGAAAAGGAAGCAGACTGCAGCATAATGTACAGACCTATAGAAGACTGCCAAACAGGATTTGGTGGCTTCCAAAAGTTACTGGTCTCTTTTTCTTGAGTAATCATAAAGTTAGAAATGTTCATAGTGCCTTCATTGTCCAGTATAAGACCATCAAAGCAGGGTAAGCTCAATGTACGTGGACTGAACACATAGTGAGAAACATTTGAATTACAAGATAGTCATTGTATTTTGACTTTAATGACCAAAAAAATACTTTACACAAGGGGTAGAAAAACTTGGAGACAATCAAGTAAAACAAAGTGGGATCAAGACGCTGAGCATCGCATGAGCTGCAGCTAACTGGTAGCGTCAGGGCCTGTGAACCAGAGCTGCCAAGACCCTTCTACACCTCCACGCGATGATCCTGGATAACAGACTGCAACAGAGCAGACTGGCTAAGGAGAAATGATCGAAGAGGGAAGGCTAGTTCGGTACTAAAAAAAGGCCTGCTGAAGTCTGATGTGTCAGACCGAAAGGTGCAAATAAGGCAGTCAAGCTGTAAACTACGCATTCCATTCTCTGGACTACATTCTGCTACTTAAAGCCCTTTCAGGGCTTCACGCGGGCATGCAAAAACATAAATGTGCAGACTTATGCTGATCTGAAGAGATCTATACAGGAGAGGGCGTAACATGATCAGACGACCTCAATCCCAGTTTTCAGACTAACTGACTGACCTGATAACGATGGGTACAATACCCAGGAAGAGTGGCTGGTCAAATAGTTTGAATGTTGGTTTTTGACCAGGAGGACATGCATTCAAATCCTCAGTAAGGCTGAGATCATTTTATATCAGAGATAAAACAAAAACTGAGTCTGTTATGTGCAGAGGCAAGCAGTCTTTATTCCTCAGCCCTACAAATCCTCCCAATGGACCTCAGTAAACACCATAGTGATGGTGATGGTAGTCAAAGTACAACGTCCTTCTTCTCAAACCATTATTATCTCTTATCTCACTTTACTGCAGGTCACAATTTGTGGCTTGCTGGGCTGCATGTGGCCTGTTGACCACATGTCTGAGACCTCTGCTCTAGAGAATGCTGAAAGGCAAAGAAGTATAAATATGATAAGACTACTTTCTATCTCTTATGTAACTCTGATATAACATCAAGGGCTGAAGATGCAGCAGTGAATGAGCCAGCAACTCAAAGCTGGCCGCATGCATCAGAATCAGAGAACCACAGATAAGACCCTATTCTGCCTCCATCCAGTGGTCCTGGAAACAGGCTGCACTAGTGTAGTCTGGCTAAGAGAACCGGGGTTGCAGTGCGAAGGCAAACCTGCTACCCAAAAAAGGCAGCTGAAATCAGAAGTCTGACTGCAAACTATAACACAGCCCCCTGTTCAAGATGAACCCTAAAGAAGAAGAAAATATAACGCCTTTGTTGAAATCTCATGTTTTCCATTTAAGTAATGTATTTTATGCAAAACAGCTAGAAATAAATTTAACTAAATATTAATAAAACACAGCAATCACAGTCTTTATCATTAATACAATAACAACAATGAGTTCTATAAATGTCCACATCTATTTGTAAATATAGGCACATGATGAGCTCTTTGCTCAGACATCATCAAGTGCCCTGCCAGATGGTGTTGGTGATCATGTACCTCTATTTCCTCTTATCACGTGTGTTGATTATGAATTCCGCCGTTGATCACCTCCCATGTCATGCCTTCAAGCTGTCCAATATTTTCTCTCTTTGCCTTCACATGTCCCTCTTGCCAGTGATTCTGCCAGTTGTCATTTGTGTGTTCCAACCATCTTCTCATGACATGCCTCATCCTGATTTTTGCCATAAGCTGTCTTTATGTCTGTGATGCCTCAAGAACCACGTTATTCTATTTCTTTGTCGTCCATGGAACTTTCAACATTCTTCTGTAAAATTACATTTCTGTTGACTTCAATAATCCCTGTAGTTGCCTGCTGATTATCCATGACTCGCTGCCGTACGTCAGTACTGGTTCCATGTAGAATTCAAGAACTCGCTTCCTTAAATCCAGTGATAGGCTTCTGTTGCACAAACTCTGGATGACTGATTTTGCCTTGGTTATTCTGTTCTTTATTTCATAATTGTATATTCTATCTGAACTGATGTTGGTGCCCAAGTATTGAAATGAGTGATCTTGTTTTAGTTCTATCTCGTTCACCTTTGTACAGTAATTTGGAGATTTGTTTTTCTTAGATACTACCATTACTTCTGATTACTTATTGTTCAAGCTGAGGCCTTTATTTTCACTTTGAAGAATTACCATGCTGACCAGCTCTTGTAAATCCGATTCATTCTGCGCTATCAGAACAGTTTCATCAACATAACGGAACTTGTTTATGTTCTGTTCACCAATTGATATTCCAGACATTGCTTCTAGAGATCACAATATAAATCAAATTCGCTGGACACAGAGAGAACAGATCATGGGACAGCCCACATCTCTACCTCACTCCATATTTTATCAACCTACTGCTTTATGTAGCTGCAGTATGTCCCCAATACATGTTCTGAATAATTCCCAGGTCCGTCCTATCTACATGCAGCCCTTCCAGCATATGGATCAATTCCCAGTGCATCCCCACGCCAGCATAAATACAGGTATTCTTTGTGTGTACAGGACTTGGAATGTCTAAATTACTATCACAGAATTTATCATATTTTTGTACATTTCACTTCAGTTTTTACCTTCACACTCTCAAATCTCACACAACACTCTCTTGGCTCACACAGCTCTATCTTGCCTCACACAACATTCTTTTGGCTCACACAACACTCTCTTGTCTCACACAACACTCTTTTGGCTCACATAACTCTATCTTGTCTCACACAACACTCTTTTGGCTCCAATTACACTTTCTTGGTTCACACAACACTTTCTTGGGTCACATAACTCTATCTTGTCTCCCATAGATCACAACAAAACTCTTTATGTTTTGTCACCCATCTCACCAGTCAATTGATGTCATTAATGATTGTGGGGAGGTACAATCTTGTGATGGGTACCATCTGTGTGATTATTGATAATTTCAATCCATGTTTTTGTAGTGTTTCTTTAACATCATCAATCCATCTGTTTCACGATCTTAAACCTTGTTGACAGGTGTTACAGGATTGCATATTAGGTAAGTTCAACTGCATTCTTGTCATGTAACTAAAAAAAACTGACATACAACTTTGTTTCCATTGCTTTGGTAGTTAAGGGGTTTGTTTTTGTTGTTATCCCATAGTTGCTGAGCAAGCCTACTCTTGGCAGCCCAATGTCGAGGAGTTTAAAATGCTGAGGACTACAGGTCACTGCTGTCACCACATCGTGATCTGCCTGTTTGTTTATTTCATCTCCAAGAGAAAAACACTTGTCGTACCAGGCCTTCGATCAGCTGCCCTCCTTGTCAGCAGGCAGACATCGAAACCATTCGGCTACTCGCTCCTATATCTAGACCATTTAATTCTTTGTCTGTCAATATTTTTTTTTTTTTTTTTTTTTTTTTTGCGTTCGCCTTATTTATCTATTCCCCAAGGCGTGTGTGCGTTACACTGTGGTTTTTATTTTGCGCCTGTCGGCCCAGTGCATCCGACTTCAGCATGCATTTTATGTAAGGGTCTGCTTCCTCCTGCATTTTCTAAGGGTTTGCTTCCCCGGGGTAACGGCCGGTGCTGTGATGGGGATCGAACCCAGCACCTTCTGGTTGTGAGCCATGCCACTTAACCACTAGGCCACGCCGTCCCCAGGTCTGTCAATATATATGTTGTGATTTTTTTCTTCAGATGTGACTTTAAATTAGGTCAAAACAAACTCCTCCAAAAGCTGTTTCTTATCCATTAAGGATTCCTCAGACGTATTCTCTAAATCCTGGTATTCAATCAGATATGTGAGTCTGGTGCCAGGTAGTCAAATGTTGAATAAACTCATTTCGCTCTTTTGCTTTGGTGTACCATGTTGGGCCCAGGGCCTCCTTCAGGCTATCTCTCCACTTAAGCATCGGTCGTCCACGAGGGCCACCATGATATCACTCTTTTTCTTCTTCTTCTGCATTCATTCTCAATCTCCGGCTACTAAGCCCTGAACAGGGCTTTGCAAGTAGCAAAATGTAGTCCTCTGGAGAACGGCAAGCATTGTGTCGCTAGTTTACAGTTTGACTGCGATAATTGCACCTTTCGGTCCGATACATTTGTCTTCGGCAGGACATCTCTATGTGTCCATCTGTTGTCCAGCCTGCGCACCATATGGCCGACCCATCTGTATTTCTGCAACAGCGTGACATCTATGATGTTTGTGAAGGAAGTTCGACGTCTGATCTCTGTGTTACGTATTTGGTCTTGAATGGAGATCTTTAATATTCTTCACTCCATCGCTCATTGGGCAACGTGGAGTCTATCTGCATTAGTTTTCCATAGGTTCCACACCTCACAGCTATTAACCATATACAAAAGTATTAGTAATGTTTAAATCATAAAGCAGGGAGTCACTTTAGCTGAGAGGTAGAACACTCACCTCTCAAGAAACGAAAGCACGAAATGGTGGGGTTATTCGAATCCCACAAGTTTCAAGCGTCCCCTGGTCTCAATGTAGGTGAGATTGAGCTACCTGGTCCTAATGGAGACTGACGATAAACTCACGAGGTTCTATATATACATGCTGTGCACGGAAAAGAACCATTGACAGTTAGTTACTGTCCAGGCAAAAGTTATGAATATATACGAAATGCCTACCCAATAGTGGCCTGCTTGAAGCTCAAAAGGAATCACCTACTCTGTCATACAAGGACACAACAGGTCAGTCATCTGTCTGTGCGCACACTTGATTGCAAAGTATATACAACAAAATCAACTCCCAAGGTAGAAGAGGGGGCGACAAAGTGAAGCAAATGAAAGTAAATCACAAAACACTGATAATTGGACTGAGCACACAATTGAATTTAAATAATCACAACTTGCATTCTTCTTCTTCTTGTTTGCACATTTTAAAACAAATTACGTCTGCGCATAATCTAGTTTTCTGGATTATGGTTGCTGTGATGGAGAGTTCTGCAAAACAGCTCTGTGTGGATGTTCATCTCCGTGGCAAAACAGCTCTGTGTGGATGTTCATCTCCGTGGCAAAACAGCTCTGTGTGGATGTTCATCTCCGTGGCAAAACAGCTCTGTGTGGATGTTCATCTCCGTGGCAAAACAGCTCTGTGTGGATGTTCATCTCCGTGGCAAAACAGCTCTGTGTGGATGTTCATCTCCGTGGCAAAACAGCTCTGTGTGGATGTTCATCTCCGTGGCAAAACAGCTCTGTGTGGATGTTCATCTCCGTGGCAAAACAGCTCTGTGTGGATGTTCATCTCCGTGGCTAAACAGCTCTGTGTGGATGTTCATCTCCGTGGCAAAACAGCTCTGTGTGGATGTTCATCTCCGTGGCAAAACAGCTCTGTGTGGATGTTCATCTCCGTGGCAAAACAGCTCTGTGTGGATGTTCATCTCCGTGGCAAAACAGCTATGTGTGGATGTTCATCTCCGTGGCAAAACAGCTCTGTGTGGATGTTCATTTCCGTGGCAAAACAGCTCTGTGTGGATGTTCATCTCCGTGGCAAAACAGCTATGTGTGGATGTTCATCTCCGTGGCAAAACAGCTATGTGTGGATGTTCATCTCCGTGGCAAAACAGCTCTGTGTGGATGTTCATCTCCGTGGGTCAGTGCTTAGTACACAATTTGACTAAACATATAAGTCTTGCAGGATATGTTTGGCTGTCTGTGCTGTTTGGCTGTCTGTGCTGTTTGCCTGCACATATACATGGGTGATGGAGCCAATTTAAGCCTGTTTAAATGGTCATTCAATCTGCTCGATCAAGACAGTGATGGCTGTCTCTCGTTTGATCAACTTTCCTTATGGCTTTGGATAAGGGTCTTCTTTTCTTGGAAAGTGATTGTTTGTTCTTTTTGTTCTCATGTTGCTCCCCCCTTTGCTAACCTGTCTGCTGTCTCATTTCCTGGTATGCCACAATCTGATGGTATTCACTGTAGCACTACCCTTCTCTTGGCTTTTAGTTCACCAAAATGATTTGTAAGCTATGGTAGAATCATTCTAGAGGGCTTGCAGAAGTGACATTGCATCTGTAAGGAATACAACATGCTGGCATTGGCTTGTTGTGTTAATAATGATTTCTGCAGCAATAATTAGTGCCTGCACTTCAGCCAAGAAGTTTGAGCAGAATTTTCCTGTGGATGAACTTGTGGTTTTGTTAGTTGCATTCTTATCTGATGTACTGACCAATTAGTATTACATAAACAAACATTTTCTGGCAGTTCTAACAGCCCACACAACATACCCTAACTCATGCTGCAATTAGCAATTTTAGTAAAGAATGTATTTGTATTTCTTTCCGGGTAAAAAAATACATAATCTCCTTGATATTCTGGTGAAATACAGAAACTGCAAACAGAACTAATTCAGAAACTGAAAGAAATAAACAAACATTACTGTCAGCATGATGTTTTTTTGATAATTGTTCACACCTAATGAAGGATGTAGCTGTCACTGCTTTTGAGCCACCTTGCATAAAGTAGACACCAAAGCACTATATGTTCTCTTGCAGTACTAGCTTCTGTGGCTATTTGTTTCAAATGATGAGATTTATGTTTTTAAACTACTGTAAAGCAGGGATATAAACATAGAACTGTAAAAAACTCAGGGCTGTATTTTAAATTACAAAATCTCAGCTTAGAATTAAAGTCAGTCATGCTGTGTATGAGTGAAACATGGAGGACAACAACAAGATTAACTTACACATTACAAATATATTCATAAATAGATACTTGTAAAAAGACTTGCTGAAATGGTGTGAGAGGATAACCAAAGTGGAACAGAAACAAACAAAACTGACAAATAGAGGCAATAGAAGTTGGTAGGTTATTATGATTAGAATTTCAACTATTGACACACAGGGTAGGTGTTCTGGATTTCCCAGGGGAAAATGAATCTATAAAGCCCCCAGAGCACATACAGAAGAGAAATGAAGGCAGAACAAAATCAAATGGAAAAAAACTTGAACATTGGACACGATATAGAATTTAGTTTATGCTGGATAACATATTCAACTTTGAAGTCCTCAACAGGTCAAGACAATCAAGCAGCCATTTGCTGAAGCAGAAAGTCCAAATGAGCTGGACTAGGCATGTTGTTCAAGTGCCTGATAAACATCTCCAAAAGAAACTGCTGTACAGTGAACTCAGAACAGGTAATAGATCATTGGGAGAAGAAATGCTGCAAACACTCATTTAAAGTGTCTCTGAACAATTTCAACATTGATATCACCTCCTGAGAGACGCTTATACATGGCCCCTCTGCCTGGTGCACTTCCATCCTACAAGGTGCTCATATCACTGAGCAGAACATAATCACTGAGGCTCAGAGAAAGTGCAACAGCCCACCTATCAAATTCATGCATGTGTGTCCACATGTGGTAGGACCTGTCAAGCTAGGACAGCTTTTACAGCTCATGTGATGATATATCCCAACACAAGTTCTAATTACGTTGAATCGTGTATTGCGATGGGAAAATGTTTTATTAGTTTTTTGCTTCACAAGGAAGTTTAACACGAGTAAGAGAAAATAGAGAAAAGTCATCACTTCACAGGGAGTTTCAACACGTGTAAGGGAAAATAGAGGAAAGGCATCACTTCATGAGGAGTTTCAACATGTGTAAGGGAAAATAGAGAAAAGTCATCACTTCACAAGGAGTTTCAACACATGTAAGGGAAAATAGAGGAAAGTCATCACTTCACGAGGAGTTTCAACACGTGTAAGGGAAAATAGAGGAAAGGCATCACTTCATGAGGAGTTTCAACATGTGTAAGGGAAAATAGAGGAAAGTCATCACTTCACAAGGAGTTTCAACACGTGTAAGGGAAAATAGAGGAAAGGCATCACTTCACAAGGAGTTTCAACACGTGTAAGGGAAAATAGAGGAAAGTCATCACTTCACAAGGAGTTTCAACACGTGTAAGAGAAAATAGAGGAAAGTCATCACTTCACAAGGAGTTTCAACACGTGTAAGGGAAAATAGAGGAGAGGCATCACTTCATGAGGAGTTTCAACACGTGTAAGGGAAAATAGAGGAAAGGCATCACTTCATGAGGAGTTTCAACACGTGTAAGGGAAAATAGAGGAAAGTCATCACTTCACAAGGAGTTTCAACACGTGTAAGGGAAAATAGAGGAAAGTCATCACTTCACAAGGAGTTTCAACACGTGTAAGGGAAAATAGAGGAAAGGCATCACTTCATGAGGAGTTTCAACGTGTGTAAGGGAAAATAGAGAAAAGGCATCACTTCACAAGGAGTTTATACACGTGTAAGGGAAAATAGAGGAAAGTCATCACTTCACAAGGAGTTTCAACACGTGTAAGGGAAAATAGAGGAGAGGCATCACTTCATGAGGAGTTTCAATACGTGTAAGGGAAAATAGAGGAAAGGCATCACTTCATGAGGAGTTTCAACACGTGTAAGGGAAAATAGAGGAAAGTCATCACTTCACAAGGAGTTTCAAAATGTATAAGGGAAAATAGAGGAAAGGCATCACTTCACAAGGAGTTTCAACACGTGTAAGGGAACATAGAGGAAAGGTATCACTTCACTAGGAGTTTCAACACGTGTAAGGCAAAACAGAGGAAAGGCATCACTTCAGGAAAGGCATCACTTCATGAGGAGTTTCAACACGTGTAAGGGAAAATAGAGGAAAGGCATCACTTTACTAGGAGTTTCAACACGTGTAAGGGAAAATAGAGGAAATGCATCACTTTACAAGGTGCTTCAACAAATGGAAGAAAAGACAGAGGAAAGGCATCACTTCAAGAGGAGTTTCAACACCTGTAAGGGAAAACAAAGAAAAGACATCACTTTACAAAGAGCTTAAACACATGTAAGGAAAGACAGAAGAAACGCATAACTTTACTAGAAGTTTCAACAAATGGAGGGGAAAATAAATAATAGGCATCACATCATGAGAAGCTTTAACACATGTAAGGAAAAATAGAGGAAAGGTAACACTTGACAGTTTCAAAACTTTAAAACAATGGGAAAGATAGTCCCCCAGCAGACGCAGATTGAAGTGTTTGAGACATCATTGTACATGATCTGGAATTTTGTTGTGGACTAGTTCCTTTCCATGATGTCCTACACTCCCTACTTATAAACCAAGTACTCGTTTACATCTTGGTAGACGAGAGCATGCTGCAACAGAGGCATGAACCCAGCTCCTATTCTGTGCGCCGCAAGCGCTCTAACTGCTCTGCTACTAGGACGCTTTGAACTAAATGTACTGATATTAAATTAATTTTGCATTGTATCATGGTTTTGTTTAATAATTATATTAATTACACTTTTTTTGAATTTGTAACATCTCAACTCTTGTTGATAAACCAAGAAAAGTGTTGGCTCCAGTCACACAATTGAGTGAGTGATGACCTGTAAGACCAACCAACCTTTATTGTAGTTATGCTCATTCTCTCCCCTTCATTGTACTGCTATGTGTACTGCATTGAAATTATAACATTTCTACATAACAAATAAAACAGCATTGAGCCAGTTTACTGAGATAAACAGTTTTGCTGTTTGATAAATAAGTGAGATGAACAATTTTATCGCAAACATAGAAATTAATGACATAAACAATTTTGTGAGCTGATAAATTAATTAGATAATTTTGCAAAATACAATTTTACATTCTAGTAAATTCCTTTCTTTCAGTAGTTGTCCATCATCATCATTCTCAATACAATTCAATTTTGGATTTCTTAATTTATAAATTCATGATTGACAAATAAGCTGAACAGTTTAATATATTCAATGTTCTTGGCTAAAAAACTATGCTTAAAAAACTTAACTGAAAGCTGTTACAAAGCAACTAATATTTGCAAAATGAACGGCTGAATTGTATGCTGACAAAATTAATAGTCGATAAATGTATAGTTGAAAGATGGTTGAAAATATGTTGTGTTCATGAGTAAACATCTGAAAAATACAACAAAACTGCTGTATTTACACAACCGCACACAAATTGTGAAACCCCTCTAATATTTGACAAATAAATGGCTAAAACTGTGCTTAAATAAATCAAATGTCTGAAAAGGTGATGGTTGAAGATTAAAAATAAGTAATTTCTGTGTTCCTAAAGTACATGGTTGATAGCTACTACAAAACAACTGAAATATTAGCCAAATAAATAGCTGAATTATGAAACAGCAGTACTATTTGTAATATAAATGTGAAAACTGTTGAAATAAGTGAAATTTGTTAAATAGTGATATTTTAAAACTATTACATAATTTTTGCGTTCCTAAAGTCAATGGTTGAAAACGTTGGAAAACAACTAATATTTGATAAATAAATGTTTGAAAAGTATGCTGAAATAAATGTGATGTCACATAATTGGTTGAAACCTATGGTGAAATAAATGTAATATGTGCAAAATAGATATCTGAGTATCGTAAAACAACTCCAATGTTTGTAATGGAATTACTGAAAACTGTTGAAATAGATTAAATGTTTGACAAGCAAATATAGTTAAAAAACTATGCTTAAACATTGGGAAAAGTGCAATATAAATGACTAAAGCTATTAAACAACTGAAGTATTAGCAAAAATCTGAATTGATAAACTGCAACATTGGAAATAAAAACTAATGTTTGAATGGAGAAACTAAAATATTTGAACAAATAAATTGTTGAAAATTGTGCTGACATCATTTTGTTAAGCTCAATCAAACATTGGAACAAGCAAGTATGAACTAACTTCAAAGAAAAATAAATTCTGTCAACACAAAAAAATGAAATAATTAAATTAGATAAATAAACTGGACAATAGTTTACTTCACCCAAATGTGTATTTTTGCATATCAAACTTGAAGAAAAGAAAATATTAAAATACTGATATTTCTACTTGGGCGGAAACTTAAATGAACCAAAAATAAACATCAGAATGATCACTGTGCTGGAGATAGTTCAATACTGGGTAAAGATGCACTACTAACTGAATGAAGCACTTCCTTGTTTGGTGCCTTCTCTGGCTTTGGTCAAAGATAACAAGACAGTTTCATGGAATGAAAGAACAAATTCCAGTATATCGGACATGGAAATACATACAATACACAAAATGTGATGTATAGAATATCACAGCTTTATCAGGAGTAACCAAAATATTGAAGTTGTAACTCATTACTATTGGTTGATATCACATTTTAGAATGATGGACAATTCATACATTTGTTTATCGAATGTTCTGTACCTGGATGACCAGAAACAGAGAAGGTCTGAGCAGCTACCGTTATATTCACATGCGCTAGTCATAATCATCGTCATCGTCACTAAAAGTGTGAATGTGACGCCGTTGTTCCAGGAGACGCCTTAGCTCTGATGCCACCTGGCCTAACCTTTGCCCTAATTCTCTGACCTCTTCCAGCTGTTCCTGTCTATGACGCTCACGCTCTAGCTGAAATTCTGCCATCACTTGACGATTGCGATCAGCTTCACCTGAGAAGGTTGTCATTAAGTTATCTAGCCTTGAGCGACTTTCTTGAAGGCGATCTCGAATTTCTCCTAGATTTTCTGTCGCCCTTGGCCGTCCACCAGAATTGAGATGCAAAACTAAGGCACCAGGTGGATGATATCTGTGGCCTTGAGCTCGCGGTTGGGGCAGATTGGCTATTCTTGGAAGGCGCCTTGTGTTGACAACATTTGAGGACGTTCTTGGTGCTGATGGGGGCCGAGGTGTAAGGCCTCCAGACACTGAGTTTGAGGCAATCTCTGAGGAATCTCCCATATTGGATGTGGATGATCTGACAACAGAAGCTTCATCATCTACATTGTTGTTGCTATCAGTACTAGGTCTTGTGTGGCTGAAAGTGATTCTGTTGTTGCTAGATGCTCGTACACCAGGCATTCTGACAGATGAGAATCTGCTGCTGGCTGGCCATGTCCTCCAAGGAAGCTCAGCTACAGTCTCCTCACTGGTAATGCTCAAAGAACTTTGACTTGCTCTAGACTCTGGCAGATTACCAAAATGTGACAGCCTGCTAGAACTTGCTGGTGAGCCAGAAGATGGAGAACGGTTTTGAGTTGTCAGCCCTGTGCCAATAAAACGAGAATGGCCTCTTAGTGGTATGTGAGGAGTCACTTGGATAAGTCGTGGCATTGTCTCAGAACTACAGGTGTCCTCATTTTCTAAAGCGTTGCTCTCCCCATATGTTGTGTGACGGTGTGCACAAAGATGCCTCAAAAGTCCTGACCATTTGCATGATTCCAAAAGACATCTGACCTTTTTTGCGCCAATACGATCATCAACTTCCCTGTTTAGAAAATAGTTGCCACAGGTGCGACACACGGGGCAGCCATTTCGGTTATTGTACTGACCTGTGGTGGACCACACTTGCAGACAAGAGCTGCAAAATTTATGATTATTCATACACTGTTTGGTCTCCTTCAGGACTTGGTAACTGAAAAAATAAAAATAAGCAAAGTCAAAAAAGCACACAGGCTAATGTCCTTCCAAAAATAGCTGTGATAGATCAAACAATTGAGGGATGAGATCAATGGAAAGAATTGTCCTGACTGGAAACAGACAGCACAAGTACTGTGTGATCTTGATCATCAATCCATTTTCAATAATAATCACATGCCCTTAACTTTTATTTCAATCAGCTGAATGCTTTTATTATTGCTTTTTAAATTAAAATATGGCTTCCCAACATCCTATGCTATCTCCAGTCGTCTCGATTAATGTCTTGCCACTGGCAAAAGGTAGCTTAGGCTCTGTGAGTGAGGTTGACAAAAGGCGCAGTTTCTTCCTCACTTTAATCCAAATCACCGCGCAAGTCACCCATTTCAGCGGACACAGCAAGAGATACGACTGTCCACACGGCTGAACAAAGAGAGTGGTCTTCATCACTTGTGATGGACAAACTATGGCTTCCCAAGAAAAGCCAGTATTCTTATCTTTGACACCACCAGCTCCGCCCTGCTCCCCACAATCATTTGTCTGAACACCCTGATCTAATGGCTTGATGCTGCCTAATCTCAGCATGCCCTGTGACACATGAGACTTCTTTAAGGACTTTCCATGATCATTTGTTCTATGTACTCACTACATCCTCAGGGAGGACACTGTCACCAGTGCCTCAGATACAGATTGACTAGTTGTATACAGACTGTAGGGTCTTCTAAACCAGTATAAAACGCTGTTAAGATCTTTTCAGGAATCATCTTAGACCCGCAATCAAATCCAAACGACGGGGACTGAGTAAATGTGTACTTTTGCAACATGACAATGCTCGATTCTATATTGCCAGTGCAACGACTACAACCATCAAGAGCCTCAACTTTCAATGTCTACCACATCCGCCATAGTCACCAGACCTAGCCCCAAGTGATTTCCATGTCTTTAAACAACTAATAACTAAAAGAGGCATTAGGAGGAAAGACTTTTAAGTCCGATGAAGAGGTCCAGCAGGTAACTCATGAGTGGCAACACATGTGACAATGATAGTTTTTTTCTACAGGAATTCATGCACTTTATAGACACTATGGGACTTGTATCGAACGTAGGTGACTACATTGAAAAATTATACAATTGTGTTTCCTTTTTTCAGAATAGATTTACCCCCAAAATATATTTAAGGTATTTATTTGAAGCCTCTCTAATTTATATTTTTTGTCATTCCATTTATGAGGTTCTTAATATAGTCCATAGTTTGAATGCTTATCCACTATTTGTGTTGTCTTTTGCTAATTTTCAAGATGCAACTACTGACAGCCTTATATATATCCTTGATCAGGTTCCATTTTTCGTGAATATTGGTTGCTGATCCTGTGTATGGGTTTTGTAAAAGGGGTTGAAATCTGTTCTTTATATATACTGTAAATTCGGTAGCAATATTGCAAATAGTTGTGTCCTTACCGCACTGCAAATAGTTGTGTCTTATGTTCTTTCTTGAGCTTGAGCCACATCTGTGCTATGACAAGGTAGTGACCACTGCCCAATTATGCTCCTCTTTTAACTTCTACATTGAGCAAAGGTGTTTGCCATTATAGGGATCAAGACGCTGAGCAGCACATGAGCTGCAGTGGTCAGCGACCCATAGCTGACTGCTAGCGTCAGCGAAACAGAGCTGCCAAGACCCTTCTACACCTCCACGCGGTGATCCTGGATAGCAGGCTGGCTAAGGAGAAGGGATCAAAGACGGAATGCTAACCCGGTACTTAAAAAATGCTTGCTGAAGTTGGATGTGTTGGACCGAAAGGTGCAAATATCGCAGTCAAGCTGTAAACTACGACACAACGCATTCCGTTCTCTGGACTAAATTCTGCTACTTAAGCCCTTTCAGGGTTTGGTAGCGGAAGATTGAGAACGAATGCAGAAGAAGAGAAGAAGAAGTTTGCCATTTTATATTTACCGTTAAGTAGTCAATCTCGTTTTTGTCTCATCCATCGGAGATAACCATGTGAGCATGTGTGTGTGTGTGGAGAGTGTGCCTCTTATCACCAGTCAATTTTCTGAGCAGAAATCACCCAGTATTTCATCACTGTCATTCATAATGCCATATCTTTATTTTCTAATTCCTAATTTTCTGTTTTTGTTGTTGTTACCTACTTTCACATTTAGATGCACACGATGTCCTGAGCTGGCACTTTATCTACATCTTGCAATTTTGTGTAGAAGGTATCTTTGTCTTCCTCTTCTGTCTCATTTGTGTGAGCATAGCGGTGGCGGACGGTGCATGTATCCCACAGAATCTTGTTGCCATAATTCTTTCACTGATTGAGTACCACTCTAGAAGATGTTTGTTCCATCCCTTATTCAGTATAAATGCAACCACAGCAGATTGTTTGTTATATCTTCCAGAAAATAGAAGTTTCCCTCTGTGTCAGGTGTGACTTGTCCAGAACCTGTCCACCTACTCTCACTGGTGCCTAGAATGGTTAATGTATAATTCTGTATTTATTTTACAGGATACATTTCAGCACCCTATTTTTATTTTGGTATTGACATCAAAAAGACGTGACTTCACAATATAGGCTCATTTTGACTTTGGCATATGCTGTTCATTCTGACAGTTGAATTTTGTCTCAAGACTGTTGGCCGCAGAGAGCACTTGTATCCTTCTGAGTTTTCTGCAACGATAGGGTAGTAGCAGGCAGTCTGACAAGGCAGTTCATGGACAATTAACAAATTATGCAGGTAACCATAATGATTATATCAATATGGCGTAACCTCAGAGAAAGACGACGGTTACATTTCAAGAACTTGTACTTACCATATATTACAGGAAAATTCTTCTTTTTCTTCCTCTGTGAGATCTAAGAAATACTCCTCAGTATAACCACCCGGTTTAACCAGAGGAGGCTTAGGTCGTATTACTTCACTAGCTGCCAAGGTCAACATGGCTTCCAGTAAAGCCATAAGGCTCTCCTCTGCTGTGCTGGCCATCCTGCTCACTTCAGGATGGTCCTGACAACTGTGAACCAAAACATTTTCCATGTAAATATAAACACCTGTTTTTTGTTCCCTTTTCATGTCATAAGGAGCATGAGGCTCACTATTGGCTAAAGTGTTTGTCTGGTTTATGCGTCTTAATATCGCCCAAATGACTACAGTCTGGGGTGGAATAGGCGCGTCTGGCCAGCAAAAACTAGTGAGGCAAACACGTAAAAAAAATGTATTTATTTTTAATAGCTAGTGGTTAAGTGACACGGCTCACAGCCCAAAGGTGCTGGGTTCGCTCCTCATCACAGCACCAGCGTTAATCCGAGGAAGCACATCCTTAGAAACTACAGGAGGAAGCAGACCCTTACATAAATACATGCTGAAGTCGGATGCACTGGGCCAACAGGCGCAAAATAAAAACATAGTGCAACGTACACCGCCTCGGGGAATGGAGAAATAAGGCGAAAGCAAACAAAAGAAAACCCCAAAAAATATCTGAGTCACAGATTACACATGTAAAATACAAACACCAGTCATGTGTTGCTTATATTATGTAGTAAGAAAGTTAAATCATTCATAGAAAACATGTGCAGATACCTTTGATCAAAAGAATATAAAATAGTCTATGCTTACACGTATTTACAGTATCAATAAAGGTTGGTCTACTGTTTGCAGGCCATTTACTACAATATATTTTTATTTAAACATTTTATCACCAAAATTATGTGATAATGTGTTAAATCAAGTCTATTTTAACATCACAATTAAAAGACCAGTGCATGGACCACACTACAGTACAAAGATATGTTACAAGCTACTAATGTGGACCTGCTGATAAGTTTTTATTGCTTCTGTTATGTATATATTTTATAACTGTAAAACTGATGGAGCATTAGTACTACATTAATCATGTAACTGTGGCTCAACTTGTAACACTGAACAAATGTAGCCTAACAGAGGCATATCTAACATTAAAAAAATTAATGTAACATAAAAAAGATAAATGTAACATAAAAGGGATAAATGTAACCTAGAAGGGATAAATGTAACATAAAATGGATAAATGTTACATAAAAGAGACAAATGTAACATAAAAGGGAGATAAATGTAACATAAAAGGGAGATAAATGTAACATAAAAGGGAGATAAATGTAACATAAAAGGGGGATAAATGTAATACAAAGGGGATAAATGTAATAAGAAAACAAAATGTTATATAAAAGGGATAAATATAACCTAGAAAAAATAAATGTAACATAAAAGGGATAAATGTAACATAAAAAGGCAAATGTTACATAAAAGGGACAAATGTTACATAAAAAGGACAAATGTTACATAAAAGGGACAAATGTAACCTAAAAGAGACAAATGTAACCTAAAAGAGACAAATGTAACCTAAAATGAACAAATGTAACTTATGACAGACAAATGTAACCTAAAAGGGACAAATGTAACCTAAAAGGGACAAATGTAACATAAGAGGGATAAATGTAACCTAAAAGGGACAAATGTAACCTAAAACGTGACAAATGTCACCTAAAAGGGACAAATTTAACCTACAAGTGACAAATGTAACCTAAGAGGGACAAATGTAACCTAAGAGGGACAAATGTAACCTAAAAGGGACAAATGTAACCTAAAAGGGACAGATATAACATTAAAGGGACAAATATAACATAAAAGGGACAAATGTAACATAAAAGGGACAAATGTAACCTAAGAGGGACAAATGTAACCTAAAAGGAACAAATGTAACCTAAAAGAGACAAATGTTAAGTAAAAGGGACAAATGTAACCTAAAAGTGACAAATGTAACCTAAAAGGCACAAATGTAACCTAAAAGGGACAAATGTAACCTAAAAGGGACAAATGTAACCTAAAAGGGACAAATGTAACCTAAAAGGGACAAATGTAACCTAAAAGGGACAAATGTAACCTAAGAGGGACAAATATAACCTAAAAGGGACAAATGTAACCTAAAAGAGACAAATGTAACCTAAAAAGGACAAATGTAACATAAGAGGGATAAATGTAACCTAAAAGGGACAAATGTAACCTAAAAGGGACAAATTTAACCTATAAGTGACAAATGTAACCTAAAAGTGACAAATGTAACCTAAGAGGGATAAATGTAACCTAAAAGGGACAAATGTAACCTAAAAGGGACAAATGTAACCTAAAAGGGAAAAATGTAACCTAAGAGGGACAAATATAACCTAAAAGGGACAAATGTAACCTAAGAGGGACAAATATAACATAAAAGGGACAAATGTAACCTAAGAGGGACAAATGTAACCTAAGAGGGACAAATGTAACCTAAGAGGGACAAATGTAACCTAAAAGGGACAAATATAACATAAAAGGGACAAATGTAACCTAAGAGGGACAGATATAACATAAAAGGGACAAATGTAACCTAAGAGGGACAAATATAACATAAAAGGGACAAATGTAACCTAAGAGGGACAAATGTAACCTAAAAGGGACAAATGTAACCTAAAAGGGACAAATATAACATAAAAGGGACAAATGTAACCTAAGAGGGACAAATGTAGCCTAAAAGGGACAAATGCAACCTAAGAGGGACAAATGTAACCTAAGAGGGACAAATGTAACCTAAGAGGGACAAATGTAACCTAAAAGGGACAAACGTAACCTAAAAGGGACAAATATAACATAAAAGGGACAAATGTAACCTAAGAGGGACAAATATAACATAAAAGGGACAAATGCAACCTAAGAGGGACAAATGTAGCCTAAAAAGAACAGAAGTAGTTTTCAGGAATCAAAGCAACAAATTGTGTGCAGGTCTTTTACACAGAAAGACTATTTCACATACTCAGTTCTCTTACTTTTCTTTAAATATCTTGGTTTTACACTGACATCAGATGGAAGATGTGATACAGATAAAAGAAAAGGATGTCCATGTCCAAAGACATATTCACTAAGTTGAACAAGGTAATGAAAAACTGAAAAATCACCGAAAGCACAAAAATACACTTACATAGGGCTAAATATGAACCATTCTTTAATGTTGGACAATGAGCAATCAAATGATGAAAAAACTAAAGGCAGCAGAAATGTGGTTTGTGGGAATGATATCAACAATTTCGTGGGCAGAGAAGAAAACAAATGTAAAGGTACTGATAGGTGCAGGTGTTAACCATCAGGAAAAGAAAAGAAAATTTATTTAACATAATAAAAAAATAGAAGACATGGAGAAATTGATCCTATGTGGGAAAATACCAGGTACAGGAAGACAGAGAAAGATTATGTGCCAGGCAGCAAACAATGACATGAGCAACAAAAACATCATTAGACTATGAAAAGACAATGGGTCATAATTGTCAATATTTATTCCAAAACAGGCACCTGAAGAAGAAGTTCTTTTAAATCATTTTAGAATGGGAGAACCAAAATTATGTCTCTGGAACTTTCTAATAATCATTCTGGCCATCAAACAACTGTATTGATCAAAATAATATCAGACAAAGTTTTTAGTGTGACTAAATTTCTTTGAATAACTGATAAATCATGTTCACCACAACTGTAGTGTATGGGTTTAAGCCCATTTTTAGCCACACACAAATAACTAACAAGAAAACAATATTATCTCTGTGGATACAGCCCTTCCACACCAACCCATGTGTCAAAAAAGTTAAATGGGCAAAATATTTATCAGAGAGTGTGAATGTCTCTGGTCATCACATTACTTACTGCTGCAATTTTTCAAGTTTCCATTAAATCTTATTTTATCAAAATGTCGTTGCTATGTTTTATGTATATTTCCCATGAAGCACTTTCATTTTCATGTTTTTTTGGGAGCAATGAGTTCTTCTTCCTCCTCCTTCTACATTTGGGTTTTTCTGATCATGCTAAATCTTCAGTCCTATCGCCAGGATGAAGTCCACAGTCGTTTCCTGGTCTGAGCAGTGACCCTATAGTTTTTGTCTCAGTAATATCAGGGTCAGATGAAACATATGGGATCAAGACCCTCATCTCTCGCCCACATCAGGCTCCTGAAACAGTCTGTGTCACAGAAGTCTGGCTAATGAGATGAGAATTAATACTGTCATCCCCATAGTGGTGAGTTTATTGAGGAAACTTGCATTGCACTAAAGCCAGGAGGACCAAGGCCCAATTTATCAAGTATGCCTCAGAATGTAAGAAGAGCCACTGTAACACTCTACAAAAGAAACATCAATAGTTGAATTAACTTGCCATGACTAGATTCGAAGAACAATCACAACAACATTGTTCTTTTCAAAGATAATATAATTTATTGTTATCTTCCTTCTCCTATTATCATCTTCTTCTTTATACAAAATAATAATATATTATCTAGATTTCTGATTAAAGTAAAGACCTAATTTTCCAATATTTATTTTTACATTCATAAAATGGTAGTGGAAACTAAAAACAATAAACATTAATTTATTGTCACAACTTGTGTACTTCAACCAAAGATTGTAACATTACTGTAGTAGTTTTTGGAAAAATTGGTAGACAACATTACACATTAACAAGACCATATATAGCACCAATGTTAGCAAATATTAGTAACTTTGTTATCAGTCTAACCACTTATAAACATTTTAGTGCTACTAGTGTCCAATTCTTCATACACACAAAACCAAAAGAACTAAATTTTTCTACTCCATGACTAATGTGTTGCCAGCGAGAATTTTTCATCAAACTTTCTGAAAGCATTTAAACATGGATTAAAATAACATGACATTAGCTGCGGAATCTGCACGTTAAAGATAACACTATGTGAGTATGATCATGATGGTTAGCCAGCAATTAGACCCTATAGTGTGTTGAAATCGGTATATGGAGGGGAGGGGGGAGGAAGAGAGAGATAAAGAGAGATAACATGACTATGATTACGTTCACTTGAATACAGCAAACTGAGCACAGTACTATACTAGTAGTATTAAAGTATCAGTATGCATTATAACAATATAATACTACTATAACTATTGTATTAATATTACTATTAGTATGTATAGTATAACAGTAACTGTACAAGTTACAGTTACACTACAATCGTGCTCGTGTGGTTTTACCCCCAAGCCCCAAGGCGAGATGTTACAGTTCGTGGAATGCAGATTAATGACAACCAAGACAGTACATATGTATGTTTTACCTAAGACCAATAAAACAGCCAAGACGTCAAAAAAAACCAGGTGCCAGCCGCGACAACCCGTCTTGGCTTTGAAAATGAAGCGATCTTACGATTTTTCAGAATCACTGCTAGTGACACTGACAGTATCAGTAGTACAAGTGTTACTCAAATTACTGGTAGACGACATAGTGATCCGTTATTGAACACTTAAGAAAAAATAACTGGTGTTAAGACAAGCTTTAAGTGGATAATTTGCATTTTCTTATTCTAGTCGATAGGCAATAACAGGTGACCTATAAAACGTCAACATATTTTTTGTGAGCATTACTACTAAAGACATTTACTTCACTGTCCTGGGCAGGCTTTATGTTATTGTCAAGGGTTTGTTTGTGGTGATAACACGATTCTATACGTTAATACCGATTCCGAATACCAGATTCATGAAATGCAAAGCCGACATCACTACGCTCCAGGGAGATTTTTTTTAATGTGTTTTTATTTAAGATCTGCTTTTCTGGATTCTACTGACGAAGGCGCTCCTTTCCGTCTCAAACTGTAGTCCTTTTGGTGATAGCAAGATTTATTGCCAGTGTCTTGGTGCGTGCGTGTATCTGTTTGTAATGTGGGTCATGGATGTGTGCATGTATCTGTAATGTATTCCATTAGGGCAATTTTTGCAGAACAGTAGTTTTGCCAATCATTATCAATGGGAGTGTGGTCTCTTAAATTAGGTGACGAAGAGTAATGGATACTGTTGGTTACTGTCGTTTATTGGATGTGCCGTCTCTTACATTAAATGGTGAAGAATTATGGATACTTTTGGTCCTTGTGGCACGCTGAATGTGTGCATTATCTTACAGAAAATACTGAAGAGTAATATATATGGTTGTTCGTATTGCTCGTTGAATGCACACACTCGTGCTTCGTCATCTCAGGCGCCATATTTTTTTAAATTTTAAATGCTTACTAATTTATTTGCTTGGAAATTGTGTGCCATGACCGGAAGGTGTAAGGTGTGCTCATGCTTGGCGCCTCATTCCAGTGACGCTGAGGTCGGCTAGCTCTTCCCTGGAAGAGTGAAAAGTGAAATTAGTAGCCTGCCGATTAAAGTGAGCTCACAAGCCAACCTCACCTCCTCGGGGTACTAGAACCGTGAGGCTCTAGGCTAACGAGGCAATGGCTCGCCTGGGGGACGGGCTCCTTCAGGTTAATTGCAGTTGTTGGCACACCGCAGCTTGGAGAGGAGATGGGCGCCGCCAGGTGATTTCAAGCCTAAGAATCACACATGAGGACAAAAACGAAATCTATTACCAACTCGATACTCTTTGGTTCCGTACCGGGACAGAGAGAGCGGGGACGTCCAAGGAAGAGATGGGTGGACAACATCACTGAGTGGTCAGGCCTTCGTCCCGGTGAGATACGCCAGGCGGCGACAGACAGAGCGGGTTGGCGTGGGATTTTCATGTCTTCATGAGTGCCCCAACGACCTGATGGGTTACGGGATGAACTGAACTAATTTATCGCATGAAGTGCCATCATCTAACAGACGGACAGTCATTGGTTACAGTATGTCCCTTTATCCGTTTCAAATGTCCCACAATTGATGCTTTTGAAGTCATCACTTTCATTATCTTGAACCCAGGATGACAAGTACAGCAGATCAGCACAAATCAATGAAGGTTTGAGCTTTTTCTGTTTTATGTCCACATATGTCATGACATGCAATCTGTACCCATCGAAACCATGTTTGAAAAGTGTCACAATGGCTGTCCCGAGTAATCAAGTCCCAAATATTCACATTCAGCTGGAGTCAATGTCTCAATTTCCATTCTCTTGCTGAGAATTGACATGTATGCCCCACACTCCTCGCATATTGTTGCATTTTCTATTTATACGACTACATAGGTTGTGATAAAACGTATAATACTGACGATACTTTCTCCAACTTCAAAATTAGTAAATCTGCTAGCCCATATCCAAGTCCAAATGTGGGTTAACGTCTTTTACTGCTCTCATGGCAACCTACTTTATAACCTTGTTTGTATTTCTACCTTTACTGGCACTACGTTTTATTGCAGTCATCAATAGTCATTGTCTTTTGCCTACCTCCCTCCCCCCGCCCCGCCCCCACCATTCACACATTTGTCGAGTGTGGGGTAGTCTTTGCCAACGCCCCCCCTCTTCCCCACCCTCACCATATCCTTGTACAGTGTCTGTGATCTAGGGAGTTGAAACGCATGCTCGACGTGCCATATCTCGCGACTCGGTGCATTCCCCGCGAAATCATCGACGTCTTTTCGAAATCTGCTGAAATGACTTTGTCCGGAATGCAGAAGTCACCGCAAGGATAGAACTCCTTTCCGTCTGGGATAACTTGGATCGCCGTCGTCTATCCCTATTCGGCCATGTTGTTCGCCTGGCTCGTGATCTCTCAGCTCATCAGAGATCTCCACAAATCTGTCCTCTGAGGCTGCGATCACCCACTGAATGACTAGAACCGTAGAAGAGGATGCCAATGCACATCATGGCTTCGGCAGTTGGCAAACTCACCCTCAACTTTCGATGGTATTTGACAATGTCCTGATGCACTTAAACTTGGCAGTCGTTGGCCGACGCAACTGGCTTCTGATGCCTAAGCGAACTTTATTATTATTGGGGACGGAGGTTACCATTTCTGATGATCACATAACCTCCTGTTGTATTGCCATGTGTGAAGTTCCTTATGATTGAGGGATGTAAAATAATAAGTCATTTGTTTTCCCGGGGATCAGAAAGAATAAGTAGATTTACCGTACATTAGATCGTTGTTGGACTTCATGATATTATCATGAATTGATTTAGATCTTTTAATTGGACAAACATTTTGCCAGGGAATACAATAATTTTTTTGTCTGTAGTTTATTTAATGTCGTAGCTATAACATTGTTTTAAAGTGATTGTGTTGTTTTGTATTGTTTGTTTTTTTTTTGGTGCTTTTTTTGTTTTTTGTGTGTGGCCAATTCTGATGAGTACGTCCTAAAATAAATTGGTACGGTTTTTCCTTTCAATAATCTGCTTATGTAGTGTGTGTGAGTGTCTACGTGTGTGTATATATGTGTATGCTTGTGTGGGTGTATAAATATGTATGCGTGTGTGTGTGTGTGTTACAGCCTTTCCTGACAAAACTGAACTAGATTCAAATCAGTTGCGTCCCGCTACCGTCCATCCAGCTGTAAATGAATAACTAACTTCTCAAGCTAGGATGAGAAATTGTCAACCTAACCTCACCAGTACTGACACCACGTTCAGTAACGCCTCTTACACGTTATCCCCAATGGCAGTATTTGCTAGGGTACTACCTTGACTTTCAACACGTTCGCTGCTAACAGGGGTCATACACGCCGCAGTAAATGAGCTGCCAACAGCCATCGACTCATAATTGCTTGCATCAGGTTCAGTGGAGCATAGCTAAGATCCAATTCTGCCTCCAAGTGTCTACCCTGGAAACAGAATGCACCCAAACATCCTGACTAAGAGAATAAGGATGGAAGACGGAAGACAAACCCGGTCCCTAAAATATCGTGCTGAAACCGGATGTGTCAGGCCGAAAGGCACAGATGTCGCAATGTCACAACATCCTTTTCAGGGTGAATACCAAAGAAGTAGACCAAAAGGGGGTGTTTCCAATTGATGGTTTTTAAATAGGTTAAAACCTGATGACTGAAAACTGTGTCAAATAATGTATTCGATTACTAAATTATATCGTCGATATTAAATGTCCCATTTCGCCCAATTGCCTGCACACTTCAACGACATCTTGCTTATTTTCGAAATAGTGGTTTGGATTTGACTTGCTATTATAAATATTGACACATCAATTAGCCGAAGAACACCTTTGTCATTAATATTTGTTGTTCCTTTTATCAGCTCAGCTTCCCATATCACATTCACATCTTTCATCTATGACTTCATTTCACTTGCATTCATTCACCTTTTTTGCGCCAATGTAAAGCATAGGTCAAGGGTTAAGAATGTTATATATATATATATATATATATATATATATATATATATATATATATATATATATATATATATAGCATAGAGGAGAACTGGTTTATCAATTCCATTTTGGCTAGAAAATGCAAATACTTTGGTCACATCAAGAGACACAACGGTCTTGAGAGAACGGCGATGAAAGGTATGGTGCCAGGCAAAAGAGGAAGGGATAGACCAAGAAGACGATAGCACCAAGATATCCAGGAATGCCTGAGTATGTCTGTGGCGGAGGCTGGTGTTTTGGCAAGGGAACGAGTTTCTTTCAGACAGACTGTGATGGGAGCGACATTCTACAAAGGACATGCAACATGATGATATATATATATATATAGTAAAGTAACATTAGCATTACTGCCGTATGGGTGTGAGGTGTTAGCGATCTCACATTTCAAAGGCTCGGCTATATTAGGCGGTAGCCATCTCCTTTCCCTCGCCGCTGTTACGCATAGAGAAATACACACCACGCAACATCTGAACCCATATACATAAAGATAGATCAGCATCAAATCCAACATAGAATGGAGGTATCTTTCTGAGTTTAAAAAACAGTACGCAAAGGCAGCTATCAGTAGCGACTGGAAGCATTACCGCCTCCACTGGAGAATGAACCTAGGACCACTCAGATGCTAAGCATCTGCGCGCTAACCACTGCGCTACGCGGCTCCCAATATGTATATATAAAGCAACAAGAAAAAAAACATTTATTAGTGGTCTGCGTGCATTTAGAAAAAGATTTTAATACGGAAGTCAAGTCTGCGGGGAAAATGTACAAATGGATCAGTCGTTATCTTGAAAACAGAACCTCTAGAGTTAAAGTTCAACGACAGTTTAACAGAAATAGGACATTAGAGCAGGGTGCCCCCCCCCCCCCCCCGCCCAAAGTGGTGTCCTGCACATAATTCTGTTTTTTCCAGATGATTTGACCTTGTGGATTTCAGAAAAAGACATCGCAACAGCAAGTATTTGGATCCATCCCGCTCTGACATCACTAGAGAAGTGGACCAAGGCTAACGAAGATAGACAACGAGGAAAAAAAAACACATATACAATCTTGTCTCCCCCAAACAAACCAGAGTTATAAAGTAAGGCTAACGTGGTGAGAACCCTAACTATTTACTTTGATCGACGGTTGACGTAGAAAACACAGATAGAGAGAAACCGGATGCATGCAATCCTGAGAATGGCAATCAGGAACAAAACTTGCTGTAGCTACATATGGACAGATGAAATTGAATTAATGTAAAATGGATTACGCTGTATGTGTGAATTCAGTACTATAATATGGCCATTGGCAACTTCAGCCAAATCAAAAACAGACAAAAGAAGAATCATATCATAACGGCGGGGGGGGGGGGGGGGGGGCGGCGCTTGAGGACCACGGGCATTGAAGAACTGGAAAAAATTACGATCCTGCAACAGAACAGAAATAGAGGACAGAAGCGACAACAAAGAGATAATTTCAGAAGGCTGATAAACCACCCGATATACCCGAGAAAAAATGGGTTTGGAAGGAGTAGACGCAAGCGCAGTAACTTTGTGGCCTCAGTGAAATACAAATAGAGAACATATTCTATAAATAGCACACCACAAGTAAAACATGTCCGCACTACACACAATATACGAGAGAAACCATCGCTTTCTATAGCTTATAGATATGGCTTGGCTTCGTTCGTTTTCAATCTCCCGCTACCAAACCCTAAAAGGGCTTAAGTAGCAGAATGTAGTCCAGAGAATGGAATGCATTGTGTCGTAGTTTACAGCTTGACTGCGATATTTACACCTTTCGGTCCAACACATCCGACTTCAGCAATCATTCCCTCTTCGTTCCCTTCTCCTTAGCCAGTCTGCCCTGCTGCAGCCTGTTATCAAGGTTCACCGCGTGGAGGTGTAGAAGGGTCTTGTCAGCTCTGTTTCGCTGGCTCTGATGCTAGCAGTCAGCTATGAATCGCTGACCACTGCAGCTCATGCGCTGCTCAGCATCTTGATCCCGCTTATAGATATGATAGAAAACATTGTCGGCATTGGTTGAACAAAAGAAAAAGCAGCCAGACAGAAAGAAGTCTTAACTAAAACGCATAGAGAAATACTAACCACACAATATCTGAACCCATGTACATAAAGATAGATCAGCATCAAATGCAACATAGAATGGAGGTATCTTTCTGAGTTTGAAAAACAGTACACAAAGGCAGCTATCAGTAGCGACTGGAAAATGTTCAAGTAACTTGTGAGCAGAGGCAGATGTTTTGAAAACTGCTACAGCAATTTTAACGACAGATAACAACATAGAGATACAAGGTGTACTCTTCACAGACGCAATACCAGGGATTGCGGCACTAAGGAGCCAGAAACATACTAAGTGGTACTCTATAATATGAGTGTCAAGGGAAGGTTGAAAGCTACCTCAAACTGATGAAGGTACAACTTATCAAGAGGCCAAGATGTTTACCAGGTGTAGATTCAGGAACAAGTGGGAAGCAGAGCACACAGGTCATCACCCAAATGGCACAATTACCAGCTCAATGGGGAGGAAGACTAACGTCTGGTCTGGCAGAATATACTGATCAGACTTGTTAGTCAGGGTCAGGCAGAATATACTGATCAGACATGTTAGTCAGGGTCAGGCAAAATATACTGATCAGACATGTTAGTCAGGGTCAGGCAGAATATACTGATCAGTCATGTTAGTCGGGGTCAGGCAGAATATACTGATTAGACATGTTAGTCAGGGTCAGGCAAAATATACTGGCCAAGACCCTCACGTTGGCTTCCTTGAAGCGCTCCCTGGAAACGAGCCGTTTTCA
The DNA here is from genome assembly GCA_036924085.1 of Ariolimax columbianus. Lineage (NCBI taxonomy): Eukaryota > Metazoa > Mollusca > Gastropoda > Stylommatophora > Arionidae > Ariolimax > Ariolimax columbianus. Next base: position 89,959,266 of record JAVGWX010000009.1, read on the forward strand.
TGGCAGTCTGACTAACAAGGTGATGAATCGATGTGATCCCCGTAGCAGTGAGTGACACGAAGATGGAGCCAAGCATAGCACAACCGCCTGGAGGACACCGATCCACCTTCATCAGCACGCTCGGGATGAGGACATTTTTTTTTTTTTGCTTAGATGTTTGCCTCACTAGTTTCTACTGGCGGAGGCGCGCCATTTTCCACCCCAGACCGTAGTCAATTGGGCGATATCAGGACGCATAAACCAGTGCTTGGATGCATGTGTGCATCTGTATGTACCTATGCTAGGTTTGTGCGCCCTCAGAAGCTAGCCCAACCAAAGTGCAATAGAAGGGCTTTACCACGAGGGCGCGTGTGAAAGTTGTGCAAGGGTGTGACTGTGGGATAGAGTCAAATAAAACAGAGTGAGGTGAGAAGAAAGAGACGGGTGCGATGCTCTACGGGGATGAGGAAAGCTACTGCAACCCGCCACTTAACGTCCTTTTCAGGGCGCACAAAAGAGTAACCTACTCATTGTGGAAATTCACAAACAACAACAACCAGCTCAACAGAGGTCAGTAATCTTTAGACTCCGCACAAGCCACAACAGACTGAGATACCATCTGTTCAGCAAACAATAGAACATACTGATGAATGTGTCTACAGCACTGACAAAATACCAACAGCCTCACCACTATTTTATTTAGATTTTTTCAAGTTGATGCCTGAAGCCGTACGAAGAAGAACCATATTTTGCATAGTTATTTATTAGGACCCTCATGTCATTACTGTTTGTACGACGTTTTGACACCCCACCCTTATCCCCAGATTTCATCCTATTGAGTGATGTTTTGTCCTGTCTTATCCAATTGTACAGTGAGGCCACGTGGGGAGCGTAGTTTTATGTTCAGGGCCAGACGCGTTGCTAGGCTGATGTAGTCACAACATTTCCTATCCATCTCGTTCCCCCGCGGTTGACTCATCAGTAGCCAGGAATCCATGAATTATCGGTCGTCAAAGAAGGACCGGACAAAGCTCATGTTTAACCGGTCAAAGCGAGAGATAACACTCCTGGGTCCTACCACGTTTTATGGCCCGATTCCGAGATATCTGCACCGCGCCAGAAATCGCCCGCCCCACAGCAGTCAATGACTGGTACAACTGAGTAGCGTCTAACCCGGCTTGAAATAATTGTTATGAAATGGTGCAAAGGGAGGTGGGAGGCGAACGCAGCAGTGGTGATGTGCGGGTGAAGAAAGGTGCTGAAAATCGAATATTTACTAAAAAGACAGCTGCCTTGTGTGTGTGGGTAAATCTTGGTTTATTTTTACTATTAGCACTGGATTATGTAGCTATCACACATTATCCTCAAGTCAGTCCAGCAGATGTGTCGTTTGAGAGAAAAAAAATATTATGTATATGTCCTGATCTTTTGCAACGCTGTCCCAATGAGGGCCTAGGTCTTTGGTTAGTCCATCTCGCCATCGCATTGGTGGATGACCCCTTAGACGTGTATAGCCATATACAACCAAAACGTTGTTCTATGTGTCCCTCTGTTGTCAGGCACGTGTACCACATGCCCAGCCCAGCCAAGTTGGCGTGATATCGCTGTTTCCATAACGTCCCGAAACAAAGTTTGGTGTCAAATTTCGTCATTTCGGATCTTATCCGTGGATAAATATAAACTAATTTTAAATATTACTCTTTATAATTCCATGCAGCGGGCATTAATGGCTTGCGAAGTTAGTTTTCATAGAACGGTTCATGCTAACAGGGGGGTGGGCCTCTCTTCTGAGCAACTGTACTGCCGGGAGATGCAGGCGTCTGGGGCAACGAAAGAGCTGATGCAGTGGCGGGACGGTTTCTTGGCAAGTGTACAGTATGGTAGGTTGCCATTACTTTCTGGACGTGCAGGAGCATTAGCCCGAGAAAAAACCCAGTGTCTGCCAAACTGGACACAAGTGGGAATCGAACCCGGAACGTCGGCACCCCTATGTCACGCAGCCTCCCAGGTCTCAGATAGTTGCCTCAAACTAAAGTCGCAGCCTAAATCTCAATTTCCATACTTTAGGTTATTGTAGTGTATGTCCTGCTCAACTCAGTAACAGCCTTGTCTCTCACTCTAGCAAAGAAGCCCTAATGCCTGGCTATGAAGTAGAGATTCACAGGTACAACATCATTTACTGGTGCCACTCTCAAGAGATATCAACCCAAAGATTGACATGACCCATACAAAAGACTAACTAGCCCAGAAAACGACTAGTCACAAAAATATCCACAATGTTAAGAAAGTAAACAAACAATTACAAATGAACAATTTAAAACTACATTTATTCAGAAATGTTCATACAAAAGTGACATTTAAAAAAATAAAGGACAGCAAAGAAGCTTGTGTCAAATTATTTGTCACGTAATGACAATAAATGTCATAACCAACTTAGAGATCTTGTGTTAACTAAGAAGAATATGAAACAGACAGAAGATATGTTTGAATGATAACATGGTGTGCAGCTGGTGGTCAGGCTGTTTGATTGTCGATCATCTGACCAGGAGGACGAGCGTCCAAAACCACAATACAACATTGTTTCTTTTAATCTTTATTGGAAGTCAAACAAAAACTTAGCCTCACTGCTGCATGAGCAAGCAGCCTTTTTTCCTCAGGACTATAAATACTTATCGTGGACCACAGCAATAATAGGTGATAGGATAAGACGATACAGTCTTTGCTGTAGAGACTAACTCCACACATATTCACATAACATTCACAAAAGCCATATATTAGCAACATTATATTATAAAAATAGCTGCGGTTCAAAGGTGAGGTCATAATTAAAGATGGGATATGAAATAATTCTTCAACATCTTTTCTCGTACATTGAAGTGAGTTTTGCTCAGTTTTACAGTAAGTTATCAAAAGCAAATGTGCTGTATAATGGTCACACATCTGTGCCTGTAAACATAACACGATATATCAAAATTGGTCTTCAAAAACATGTTAACTTTTTATTATTTAATAACAAATTTTGTTATGATGATGATGAAGTATCTTATGAAATCTCTAAAGAATTAAGAAGATACAACCATGATGGATAGAAATTAAATAGAGGAATAGTTCAAGAGGTTTTATACTGAACTCTTTCGCATCAAATGCTGTAGTTTACAAAAAGCCACCCAATACTGAATATGCACTGATACCCAAAATCAAAATGGATGAGATGTTGCATGCAATTTAAACATTTAAAAGTGGGAAAAGCATTAGGACTGGATGGAATCACCACAGATGTAAATCAGACAGGAGAGGAAACACTAGTATCAGAGCTAGTGTAATTATTTAATAAATGTCTTAGTGAAGACCGAACTCCTGACCAATGGAAAACATCAAAAACAATGTTAATTCACAAGAACGGAGATAGTGGAACAGTGGTGAACTACCGCCCGATCTGTCTGCTTTCATCCATGTACAAATTTTTCACAAAAGTGATTGTGAACAGACTCAAAGGACAACTTGATGAAAATCAACCACGAGAACATGAAGGCTTCAGGAGGAGCTACTCAACCACAAACCACTTCCATAACAATCAACCAGTTAATGGAGAGGGCAAGGGAAGTACAATTACCTTTGTGTCTTGTGGACTATGATAAGTCTTCACCAACATTGAAATAACTGCAATAGTAAATGCCTTGAGAAATTAGGGCATCGAACAAAAGTATGTTAAGCTGATAGAAGAGATTAATATGGGCTACTCAACCAAGATTACCCTGTTCTACCAGCCAATCAACATATCAATACACTGCCAAATTCCATGTAGGATACATCAGGAATGGTTTAGCTTTCAGAAACGCCAAGGCAAGAGCCCACACCCTTATGAGCATATTTATTCCAGCTATGATCTATGGCTGCGAGGTACAGTATCTACAAAAAGCAGATGTAGAGAATTTCCGAGCCGCACAAAGAATATCGACAGTCTCTCTACAGGACTAAATTCCTAACACAGATATCAGGCACCAAACTACCCTCAATGACATCATAAATGATGCATTTTTTTTAAAAATGCAGATGAGCGGGGCATTTTGTGCGTATGTCAGATGGTCACGAGAGGTGATGTCTTGGTGGTCGTACAACTTTAAGCACCCACGCAGACGTCCACCAATGAGATGCAGATATGGCCTGAACAAAACTCTTGATCAAACACGGTACTCCAGGACAAAAGACAGCATTGAGTTTAAACTACAGTGAGTACCTGGCATCATGTACTTCATTTGCCTCAATGAACACTAGGATTACAGATACATTTTGATATATTGTGTATAAAATGAATAATGATGTGATAAATAACATTGAAAATCAAACATGGCAATGAAAGTGTGATAACATAGACAGTTGTTATCTTCTTCTTCTTCTTCTGCGTACACAGTCAGACAGTAACCATTATTTTTTCGAAAAAAGCGGCGGTCATCCTGAGACTCTCGCCACTACCATAGAGCTTGTCTTGCAGTTCCACTGGCAATGGCCACATCTGCTCTCTCTGATCCCCGTATGTCGGGCAGTTCTGCAGCAGATGTTCAGTGGTCATTTTACCAGTGACAGTTGTTATATCTTGGTATCTATCATTAATGATACCTGGTGCGCACAGAAAAAGGACCCTGTGAAATGTATCCTATACAACTGCTTCCCCACTTATACTATATCCATCATTGCAAAAAGAAAAATGCACATATCCTAAAAGAACTGAATATCGAGGAAAATTGGCTAGTAAAAAATATCTTATCCAGACAAATGAAATAGTTTGGGCACATCAAACATCGTAATGGCATAGAGAGAACAATACTCCAAGGTATAGTGCCTGGAAAGGGGGACAGAGGCAGGCTGAGGAAAAGATGGACACAAGAGGTCACGCAGGTCCTGAAGATGACAGCGACATAGGTGGGGGTTCTGGTCAGAGATCGAGTCTTACAGATCGGTTGTTGTGGGAGCAACGTTCTGCAAAGCGCATGCTACATGATGATGATGTTTTCAAATGTGCCAGCATTTCAAACTTGTGGTTAGCCACTTCCATCATCTCAGTTCTTGATGAACACATTTTTAGGCTGAAGCATGTCTGTTCTGTTCTAATGGAAAACACCATTTGAACACCTTTTTGCAGCTACCATTATTAACTGTCTAGTATCTTCTCTCTTTGTCATCATCTGTATCCTTTATCTGCAATTTTTCTAGTGTAACAATGTGTTCTAACTTACCTTCTCTCGTGCATCTAATATGTTATGAACTTTCTTTACACTTTACCCGATTAGTCTTTTTAACTGCACATACAATTTGTTATATTTTTCACTGTGTGTGTAGCGATGTGAAACAACTCACAATTCAAACATGCTTGTGTTTGGATTCATGAAACAGCAAGACTGTGCCCCTACAGAAAGTAAATCCATTTTAAAATCGAGATGAAGTCAGGTGAACTGATCCATTTGACGCAAAATATAGTTATAGACTATAAAAAGGTGTTACAGAGTCTAGCATGAGTAACTGATTGATTTCTGGAAGAAATAGGCATAGATGGAAAAGATACACAAATTTTCAGTAACTTGTATTAGGAGCAAAATGCCCCAGTAAGATTTGCAAGATTTATTCACCATTTATGAGACAAAGATGCATATTGTCCCCCTGTCTACTTAACTTTTACACAGAACAAATCGTTAAAAGTATAGGAGAAATGTCAGGACTCCTTATCAATGTTGTTTTAATAAATATGCTCAGATATGTTGATGACAACAGTTCTACTGGCTTAGGATGAACAAGAACTTCAGGAATTGATGGTACAAGAAAGGAACACGTCAAAAATATTGATTTGACATTAACACAGAGAAAATAAAATTATGATAATTAGCAAATCAACCAAGAAATCTACACAATATATAAGAATAAATGATAAAATACTAGAATAGGTCAAGAGCTCTCTTGCTTCCGCTGGCAAAAAATTATCACATTAAATTCCATCATTTTCTGTAATGTTTTTCCTCTAGCGAAAACTTTTCGTATTAAATGCTATCACTTTCTGTAATGGTCTGGTTTTTCTGTTATTTGAAGGGTTCTACCCTTTATTTCTGAGCTGCATCTCCTATTTAATGTTATTAGGGTGCCATATTACATAGACTTATTGAAAGTGCTTTATTTACTTTGACTATAATTTAATTGACAAAGACTAAATATGTGTAACTAATAAGTGGTTTGTGGTAAAACACTAATCATGGATTAAACATACTAAAACGAGAAATATATGACCAAACAATAACTAGCTTGTGCTGCTCAATTTCATCAAATCAAATACCGCAGGATACATTTTTTGTATGTCCATTAACCTGTAAGGAAAGAAAAAGGACAGCAATTATTTTGCTGGATGATGGGTCTCTGACACAAAGTATTTTAATCTTAAAGTCTTGTCTTGAATGTACTTTCATATGACAGCAATCATGTTATTATAATTGAAAAGAATATCAAAAGAGTGATTAAAAATGTTTGGGTAACTTTTTTTCTTCCCTCAGATTATCGATGAGCATTGTGATCACAATGTGATGAATAGCAAATGAACCGTTTAAAGAAAAAAAAAGAGAGCAACAATTTCCAGCTAACATATTACTGGTCTGAGAATCACACCAAAATTGCATACAATTTGTAATACGCGTCTGTGTTAACTCGTAATGCTGACAGATAAGTCACGTAATTTATTTCCAACAGTGACTTAAAACAAGGTGATAAAGCATTCATATATTTTAATTTGTTAACACACAATCTGACTATATTGCTTGCTAAATTAAGCATAAGATAATAATGCGCGAATACACTTTGAATTTCCCAAACATAATCTTGTGGAAAGTGTCAACTGCGGAATTCATAAACAGTGCGGAATTCATAAACAGAACTAGCTAGAGACAGGAAGTTTAAAAGAGCAATGATCATCTGTATCAACTCTCAAGGCCCTTTAAGATTATGTCTGACTAATGGCTACTGGAACAAAATTAGGTGCTCAATCCCACTGGGTAACAAACAAAGTAGTCTGAATATTAATAAAACAAACAAATAAAAACAAAATTCCAACAATTCTTCTTCTTTCTTCAATCTCAAATTTCTGCTACCAATCCCTGAAAAGGGCTTAGCAAGCAGCAGGATGTAGTCCGGAGAACGGAATGCGTTGTAGTTAACAGCTTGACTGATATTTGCATCTTTCGGTCCGATACACCCGACTTCAGCAGGCATTTATGGGTATGGGTTAGCCTTCCTCCTTCGATCCCTTCTCCTTAGCCAGTCTGATATGTTATCCAGGATCACCACATGGAGGTGTAGAAGGGTCTTGGCAGCTCTGGTTCGCTGGCTCAGACACCAGCAGTTAGCTTCGAGTCCCTGACTGCTGCAACTCGTGTCAAATTCAAGAAAAACAAACATGCTGGTGAATTTTTACAAAAGTGTCAAATTAAATTGCTATCTGGGGACGGCATGGCCTAGTGGATAAGTGGCACGGCTCACAATCCGAAGGTGCTGGGTTCGATCCCCATCACACCACCGGCCGTTACCCCGGGGAAGCAAACCCTTAGAAAATGCAGGAGGAAGCAGACCCTTACATAAAATGCACGCTGAAGTCGGATGCATTGGGCCGACAGGCGCAAAATAAAAACCACAGTGCACAACGCACACTGCCTTGGGGGTTAGAGAAATAAGGCGAACGCCAAAAAAAAATAAAAAAATTGCTATCTTTAAAACAAACATCGATCTCCAAAAATATGCCCACCTATTTAGAATGAGCTGATGCAGGTCTCCTGAATCGAGCTGCGAGAAGAACCTGTTCCTGAACAAGTCATTAAATTGACTCCAAACTGGTGGATCACAATAGATGTGAGGATAAAGGAATGATGAGACATGTAACTATGAATCAACACAAGACCCGGACCACTTGATCTGCTCAAACCTTCTTGAAACATGTGATATGTACTAAATGTTAAGAGGTAATGACAAGGCAATCCATGTGGCTGAATATTGGAAACATGTTGTCTGATGTGCTGCCAGGACATACAAAAATATTGGAAACTTGATGTCTGATATGCTGCCCAGATAAAAAAAAATATTGGAAACATGATGTCTGATATGCTGCCCAGATAACAATAAATATTGGAAACATGATGTCTGATGTGCTGCCAGGACACACAAAAATATTGGAAACATGATGTCTGATATCCTGCCCAGATAACAAAAAATATTGGAAACATGATGTCTGATATTCTGCCCAGATAACAATAAATATTGGAAACATGATGTCTGATATGCTGCCCAGATAACAAAAAATATTGGAAATATGATGTCTGATGTGCTGCTGCCAGGACATACAAAAATATTGGAAATATGATGTCTAATGTGCTGCCAGGACACAGAAAGTAAATTATTATTTCTGACAACATATAATAAATGTTTATTCTAACAGTCACACAACTTACATCTTTTATTTATGCTTTTTCCTTTCTTTTCGTCCTCTGCGAGGGTTATGATCATGAGCAGATTTATTTGCTGGCACTGAAGGCTGACTTTCTGACAAGGCTGCCACAGTTTCATCCACCTGATATAAACAACAGCTTATATAAAATAAATAGCAATAAAACCAAATAAACATTCACTGACAAACAACATTCTTAAGACCAGCAGATTTGTGAACTACATGCCAGCTATTAAGTGATGGTTGTAGCAAAATTTTACTCATTGAATAAGATGGTTTAACAACATTGATCTCATAGAGATTATGAAGTACAGGATCTGGAGAAAAGTTGTATTTTAACAAAATAATTAGGCTAGCAGCTCCAAAAATTGCAGATTAATCACTGAAAATTATGATGCTCAAGCAAAGACAAAGATAAAAAACCTAATTGCAAAGACATTGACTCCTAAATAAATAAAGAGGTTATTGTGATAAATGCCAAAAAATGAGCACCATAATATCGTTATGATTAAAAAGAAGAAAAAAGATAATTAGAAGATCCAGACAGAAATTTGCTATCAGGCATGTGAGAATCCATGTGATGATTTCTTGTTATCCAGCTAAGTATGGTTTCTACTCTTTCATAAATTAATATCCTCCATTTATGTATTCTCCACTTCTTCTATGATTCAGTAACTTAACGCAACATCTTTATACTGGTTTAGATACTCTGCAGTCTGTATACAACCAATTTCATTTACATTACCTTGCTCTAAAAGCTATGCACATTCAATTTATTCTTAAATGCATTAATTGTCCTGCTGCCTCCACTATCTCCTGTGGCAATGCATTCCAAGTATTCACCACTCTCTAAAAAAATATTTCTCAATATCTAATCTGGACCTTTCTTTAGTTAATTTGTAGATATGCCCCCTTGTTCTTGTGGGTGGTTGTATTTTGAAAAACTTGTTATAGTCTAATGTATCCATTGATCTGATCAGTAGATCTTTATTGTTGTTGTTTATTGTCACAGATGAAGGTTTACTGGTTTTCCAATCGTAAAAGTTTCTTTTTACAGCATTTTGCGTTCACCAGTGCTAATTTGAACCACTGCCACTCATACGTTATATTGCTAGTTGTTACTGGAAGGGCCTCGTATATGTCTTTCATTTCACATTGTATGTCTTTGCGGTTTCACATTGTATGTCTAGGCGGATGTCTTCCTCCTCTAGTTTTGCCATATATGTGACGTATATCTGTCTTTGCATCTTCTATTTGCTTTCCAATGTAGGTATTTGGGTTAGTACTACATGACAGTGATCGGAGTCTATAATGATGTTGGGAAACACTCTAGAGTTGGTAATTTCTGGTTTTTGTCTCCCTCTGACTAGTATGTAGTCTATTTGGGATGATATGGCTATATTATTCCAATAATGCTGATCAACAGTATATTTATATCAACTCTCCAGTGGCAAATGTGAACTTTACCAAAATCTCTAGAGAGAAAGATCACAACATATGAGATGAGATATCTCCGGAAAACAATCAACGTAACTAGGAGAGACAGAATGGGCAATGAAGATGTGAGAATAGTTGCAGCAAGATACACTTGAATATATCCGTTAGGAGAGAATCAAGTGGTTCGGCAACCTAATGAGAATGCAACCAGACAAACTACCCCTGTGCGCCTATTACGCACGACGTTCGTGTTTTCGTAACCGTGGCAGACCGAGAACTAGATGAATAGGAAATGTTGCGGATATTCTAAATCGTCATGGGATGACTCTAAGTCTACTTCACTTCCTTCAGTTTCAGCGATGCGTCTGCTGGCCCTGGACAGAAAACTACCACAACGACGCCTCAAGCGTTAAAAAAAAAGTAAATTGAGGAGTAATAGAGAGAGGATAAGACTAAGAAAAGACAAGACAAATTTAATAACACAAATTACTATCTTACAGCCTGAGTCTCTTGAAAATACAATTCTTAAACTTAAAATCAAATTGAATAGACTATAGTATAGTCTAATCAATTCAATATTTTTCTCTGTGTGTGCCCATTCATTATTAAATTTTGATTATTAAAATTATTGAAATGTATTGTATTGTTAATTGTATGTTTAGTTTAATCATTAAACATTAATCATCAATCAATTTATCATGTTATAATTAAATATAATATATATATATATATTCATAACAATATGTGCCACGTCCTCGTTTATTAGTTACCTTCTCGGATTCTTTTTGTGGAAGTATAATCACGGCAAAAATACATATTAACTGGAATATAGCTCCTGCAAAAAGTGCATAATTTAAAAGCACTTCATAACCAGAAGGTTCGTCTATTACAATCGCCATCTTGCAGCTTCCAGGCCAGGTACGTGTTGTTGTTGTAGTGATGTCAGCCAAATGGGGGATTTGAGATTAGTCCGTTTGTCTCGAACATAAGGCCGCGTGATCAACCACAAAATGCCTTATAAGTGAAGTTAGTGGACCAAGGGCAGCAGGAAGACAGTTAAACGTAGGGGTAATTGTGTTCTATTAAAGGCATTTGGTCGAAATGTGGTTTTCTTCCTTTAAAAATAAGAATTGAGAATTGTGTTTATTAATGAGAGAGATGCATAGAAATATAATCTCAAAACCTTTTCAAGTCCACGTGAAGCGCATGTCTTCAACAACGTGCACGTCAAGTCATCAAACGCTGACCGGCTCATATGAATTGAAGTTTTTGAGATTTAAACTTTCTACACGATGATGTAGCCAGCACCATGCTGAGCCCTTCTTACTCACCTCTTACGGCATGACTGGCAGGTTGCAGTTTTACTATTATTTGCACCCCTGTAGGGACCCTGTAACACTCGAATGATGAAACAGATGGGACATAACATTTGTAATTTAACTGTTCGACAATAGAGATAACAAATCATCATCATTTAATAGTGAAGACATTCTCGGATTAGAAGAAAGGAAAACAATAAAATATAAGTGCAAAGTGAACGCAGCAAACCTGGACCCAAAACAATATAGAAATTTAAGGCCTGTGATATTTTAGTAAATATAAAATAAACTATTGATGCTATAATATAAAATATAAACAGCGAGGCCTGAATACTAGGAGGTAACAAAACGTAAAGGAGATCGTGAATTTCCAGGATAACAGGCTGCATTATTACCTCTCTGACATTAATGAATGTGTCATTGACCGGCATGACAGTTTTGAATATCGTATCTAGAAGTAACTTTTATCGCAGTCTGTCGATAAAATCAATAAGAGAAACACAGCGCTCAACACAACAATAACTAAGTACGAACCTGCCTTTTGTTCTATATTAATCTATATCATCAGCTGGTCCTGTCGATCGCATATTATGTAATGTGAATCCTCATACTTTTAGTCACATTGTGAAAGGTTAAACGTTCCTTTTTTTTTTTTTTGCTTAGATGTTTGCCTCACTAGTTTCTACTGGCGGAGGCGCGCCATTTTCCACCCCAGACTGTAGTCCATTGGGCGATATCAGGACGCATAAACCAGTGCTTGGATGTATGTGTGCATCTGTATGTACCTATGCTAGGTTTGTGCGCCCTCAGAAGCTAGCCCAACCAAAGTGCAATGGAAGGGCTTTACCACGAGGGCGCGTGTGAAAGTTGTGCAAGAGTGTGACTGTGGGACAGAGTCAAATGAAACAGAGTGAGGTAAGAAGGGGAGGAGTTGCCCCCAGGGTGAGACCCTTCTCATTTATTAAACGTTCCTGGAAATATCTCATATATAATATACCCCCCACTTCCAGAAAGGTGTTATTACATTTCTTATTCTTTTTCTTCATCGTACGCTGTTTACAGCGATATTTACGTTGCACTGTTTTATTTTGTTAAGCCTGTGGCTCAGTGCATCCGATTTCAACAGGCGTTTCTGTAGGGATGCCCTCCTTGGCCTTTGGCTGTCCCCAGCCTATCTGCAAGGCAGTTGTTTTTGGTCAGTTGTCTCTCTTAGGGAAGTTGTCTTGCAGGACTATCGAGTCTTCCCCACTCGTGTCTATAGGGTTTGGCAATGATATGATATGTACTAGTTTGTATTATCCCGGAAGAGAGGCAGTCCAGTGTGACTGTCTCAGGATCGTCACGTCCTGCCAGAAACGTAGCATATGCATGTGAGTGAGGTATCGCTTTGCTTCCTTTATTTTCTCGGCTCATCTGCAGTGATGGCACACCTAGCATTCCCCGCCACCTGGGAGGTTGTCACAATAGGGTAGAGGTGCAATGTCCGCTGGACTGCATCTCTTCTGCGTCCATTGGGATGACTGATAGCAGACAGAGGTAAAGAGCGAGGCAGGAGTGCATTTAGCCAGGTGCATTTCTGCGGCTCGACCGGGCCGGGCTGAGTTGCGAGCCCCAGGTCCCAACCATATCGTAGCCTCCCATCACAGCGGTGCTGAGATTTATGGCGGGATTCTGGCTTAGAGGCGTTCGGCCGTAGTCCCTCAGATGGTAGCTTCGTACCATTGGCTTATCAGCAAAGCACGTGGACCAAATGTCAGCGACCTGCGATTCCTCTCGAAGTGATGCATTTAACCAGGTGACAAGCCTGGTAATGGCACGGAGATGTTGTTCGCCTGGCGTGCGGACATATCTCATAATCAAGGGTTGAGTCTCAACAGTTCGCAGTGAGGTGGCTGCTCTACTGCTTACGACACCCCGACCGAGAACTAAGTCTTCTACTAGTGGTTTCACACCTCATCGCCGTGTGGGGTGAATATCGGGCAGCTTCCCGCCCGCTTTGATCGGCGGACGGCAGAGATCTCTTTCTGCGGCTCGACCGGGTCGGGCTGAGACACGAGCCTCAGGTTCCAACCCTATCGTAACCTCCCATCACAGTGGTGCTGAGATTTAAAGCGGGATTCCGGCTTAGAGGCGTTCGGCCGTAATCCCTCATATGGTAGCCTCGCGCCGTTGGCTTATCAGCCTAGCACGTGGACCAAATGTCTGCGACTAGCGATTCCTCTCGAGTTGAGCAACGCCCTGTCATTAGTCGGGTAAAACTGACCTGTCTTCCGAGGGTCTAATGCCAGCACCCGTTAAATATTAGACCCAACGAATCAATAGAGGGTTATTACATTTGATATGACTAGAATACCTTTATGCTCTGAATCTTATTTCGTTAATTAAACTTTTTCCGTTCCATATAATGCATTTTTTTATGGATCGTTCCCATATGGCATTACGCAATATTGGTTAGCGCCCCCCGCCCCCGACATGCTCACCGTGACGTCACAAACCTTAAGGTTTGTCCTATAGTAGTTACACTACTGTCAGGGAATGACGTTGTTGAGAGATTCGGTAAACTAAGCCACAGCTTGAATGAGGTAGGGTAGCAAGTTAATTTCCTTGCTGTCTTTTACTTCTCTAGTCGTATATCAGGTGTCCCTTTGTAGCTGGGTCGACTGGAGCGTACCGATAGCGGGGGATTCGTACCCCGTACCTTTGCCATGATAAGCGAGTACTCTGCCACTGCGCTTATCGTACTATCAAAACATTGCATCGACCGAGAATCATACCCGAGTCACTCACATGGTAGGCAAGTATCTACCACTAGACCACCGACGTAAAGTAGATGTAATGTTAATCTGGTTCTGCTCTGTTAAATTTCCTCTGTTCAGACTCAACGTTACTGATCTCATGAGAAACCCATAGATGCTCAGTCACTCCCAGCAAAGAGTGTGGATACACATGGTTCCAGTAGCCCGCTGGGTGAACAAACGTCTGTTCCATCCTCCTAGTCACACCTCCTTGCTCAACCCACGATTGATTTCAAAACTCTGCAGTCTGTGGCTTATCAGGCAATGTCAACGTCCAAAAGACTACAGCATGTCATCCCTCTCTATAACCAAAAGTCACTGCTATTGGCGCCTTTTAGGAGAGGAAGTCAGCTCGTTCACTGTCCTGAACGACTGCGGGACCAGATCATTAAATCAAAGCATGCCCCCCGAATGCTTGAGGTCTATATGGCCGCTATCAACTCGTACTATATCCAGCCCTTCCATGTTTCTTCTTCCGAAGCAAGGGGTGACAGTCCGATTCTTCTTGTTCTTGTTCTTCTTTTTCTACCCCTTCTCCTTGCTTTGGCTCTTCGATCCCTATTTTCTCTTTCAGGCTGCACGGATGCAGCAGCCCGTTTCTAGGGCCATCAGTTTGAGTGAGAATATGATCTTAGACATCTCTGGTAATCAGGCTGCTAAAAGTCGCTGACTGATGTCATCTGGTCATTGCAACTGCAGCTCCTCAACAGATTTGATGAACAGATATATATATATATATATATATATATATATATATATATATATATATATATATATATATATAAATATATATCAGTTCATTCCTTAACCCATCAGGTCGTTGGAGAACACTTGAAGACACTCCCCCAACTCACACACACCATCTCTCTCTGTCAGCTGCCGCCAGTCGTGCTTCATCGAAACAAAGGTTTGACCACTCAGTTATGTTGTCTGCCCATCTCTTCCTTGGATGTCCCCGCCCTCTCTTTCCTGGTACGGAACCATGCAGTATTGGCTTTGTAATTTCTCTGGACCCCATGACATGCCCACACCAAGCCATTTTTCGCCTTTTGATAGCTGTGAACAGCGTACGAAGAAGAAGAAGAAGATAGCCGTGAACAGATTATCAAAAGGCCCAATTGCGTTTTTCACACTTCGTCGTATTTGTACGTTCCTGACACAAACCTTATATGTAACATTTAAGAGTCTTCTAAAGCGCCCCATTTCCATTGCATGTATTCTGCACTGGATATCCGCATGATGGTCCAAGTCTCACAGGTTTACCCAAATATTGAGAGCACCAATGAGCGCATTAGTCTAACTTTTATGCTGAGGGTGATCCGCGTATCCTGCCATAAGGTTTCAAACGTGTAAGCGCTGCTGTTGTCTGTGCTATTTTGGCAACTATCTCAGGTTGTGAGCCCTCGTCGCTGATCAGTGATCCCAGATACACGAACTGGTGTACAACATTGAGTTCATGAAAATTTGCTTTTATCATAGATGTAAAACCTTCCGTGTTATTAGTCGTCAGCTTTGTTTTGTCTGCATTTATCTCCATGCCATAGCTCTGCGCCGCTCTGTCCAATCCACTAATCAGCTCCGGGAGTTCCGTTTCCGTACCTGCCAGACAATCTATATCATCTGCAAATCGTAGGTTTGTAATCGTCTTGTCACCAACATGGGCCGCCTCCATTATTCTTTCCAAGAATACATTGACGAATGTTAGAGAGAGTATACAATCCTGTCTCACTCCAACAGACGTGCGGAACCATTCGCCTAGTATTCCGTCTACAGAGACTGCACTTGATCCCTTCTCATAAAGGTTCTCAATTACCTTCACAATATTACCATTGATCTTGTAATGCTTCTTTGTTGTCCATAGCGCCGAATGCCATACTTTATCGAACGCCTTTTTTAAATCAATGAAGATATGATATATGTGTTGTTGATACTCTAAGTATTTCTCATTCAATATCCGCAGATTAAATAGCTGTTCAGTGGTACTTCTTCCCGCTCGAAACCCAGCTTGTTTTTCGGCAATGATATTCGCTGCCTGTGGTTTTAATCTGTTGAAGATTATTCTTAAGAGAACTTTGCTATGATGACTAACCAGGCTAAATATTCTATAGTTCTGACACATCTTTAGGTTCCCTGATTTAGGCAGCGGTAAAACCACTGATTTCGTCCAAATGGTTGGGCGCTTTCCTGTTCGCCAAATTCTGTTACAAATGTATGCCAGAGCCTCAATTATTACCTCACCTTCCACTTGTAGGAGCTCTGCTGGGATATTATCCACACCCACAGCTTTCCCCTTTTAGCATCTTCACCGCTTCTGTTACTTCCTCTCTTGTTATCAGTCGATTCTTCTCTAACATATTCATTTCGGGGGCGATTGCATTTCCTGGGTCACATCGACCCTCGTGCTTATATAATTCAGAGCAGTACTCTGTCCAACGGGCCCGAATGTCATGTGTGAGACATATCCCTCGCTTATCATGAAACGTTGTATTGCGACCTTGTATAGGCTTTACTAGGTCCTTGACTATTTTATATGCCCCCGTGGCATAGTTTCTTCCTAGATTGTTTTCGATATTTGAGTACTGAACAGTGATTCATTCTGCCGTGGCATTTTTCATCGTGGCCTTTATGTCTTCATTTATCTCTTTGTATTTCGTAATCTCATCCAGGGTATTCTTCGACTTCTTCAGTAATCTTCTCTTGTCACATAATTCGAGTATTTAATTGATAATCCATGCCTTCGGCTTTACTCTTTGCTTCATTAAGACTTCCGTTGCTCAATGCCGAGTTCAATGCCTAAGTTATCGTCTCAATAACTGCCTCTTCGTTAAGAACCAAAAGGGGTACGAATCTTCCTCCCATCATCTCTCCAAAAGTCTCCACTATCTCCGGGTGCTTCGGCTTCTCAAGGTCAAACTCTCTACCTCACTTTCCTCGTCATCGAAGGTAGGTGCATACCATTATATCACCGTGATATTGAAGGGCGTTGCCTTTAGTTGTATGCTGAGCAATACTTGATACTGGTCGACATCCCAACACACAATTTGTTGTGTCTTTATGCACCAATATTCCGACTCCAAGTAAGTGTTTGTAAGTTCTTCCACTATAATAGAACTTGTGACCTTCTTCAGTGGTATGTTCTCCGAAATTGTTCCAGCAAGCCTCACATATACCAAGCCCATTCCATCGATATTTATCCATCAATGAGGTCAGTTCTTTAATTGTTCCCCATGCACTGAATGTTTTAACATTCCAAGTACTCAAAGTGAAGTCACCTCTTCTGAGCCTGATGGTATCACCAGTGGCACACTTACCACCTCCGCCCTGGCGTGAGACGGCAGGCGCGATCATTGTTAACCTGGGCTGGTGTGAGCCGGCAGGCGCGGTCATTGTTAACCTGGGCTGGTGTGAGCCGGCAGGCGCGGTCATTGTTAACCTGGGCTGGTGTGAGCCGGAAGGGGCGGTCATTGTTAACCCGGGCTAGTGTGAGACGCAGGGGCGGTCATTGTTAATCTGGGCTGGTGTCAGCGGCAGGGGCGGTCCTTGTTAACCACATGTTCGTGTGGACAAGCGCGCAATCCTTCAGCACAGCAATGCTCTCCCACACACGAGTTGACAAACAGTGGAACGTCTCAAGTTTAGCGATATTTTACCGCACCCATTGAACAACACCGATCTGATACCTTGTGACTTCTTCCTCTTTCCGAAGCTGAAGGAATACCTTAGGGGACACCGTTACGCTTCTGGCTAGGAGGTGCAAGCAGCTGTTCCTTGATTTTTCCTCGACGGGATGTAACAACTTGTCCGATTTTGGCGTTTGTGTGTGGACCGGGATGGCGACTACGTTAAAAAATAATGACACATCACTTAAACAACATTCCAAGCTTTAAGAAAATGTACAGCTTATGTGTACATCTTGCCCATTAATCAGATTTTCTCATCAAAGGCAAAACTTTTCGAAGGACCTACATACTATGATTTTACTAAAGTGGCGCAAGTCTTCAGACTGAGAACTGGACGCAAAAGTAATCTTTACAACGTGAAAATTGGAACAGATGTCATGTGTGCAGCATATCATAATCGTAAAATATATCCTACAAAGTTACACACCAACACATAAAGAGAGAAAACAATACTGACATCGCGAGACAGATATGAAACAAAAACGGCACGGAGATAAATAAGTCTTGCAAACCAAACAAAGTTGCCTTTGTGAGAAAAACTGAGATCTTGAAGAAGAAGAATTAGAAGAAGAGAAAAAAAGAAGAAACCGAATACAATTCAACTGCGCGTTTACGAATATTATTTTTTTTTTAGCATTTAACAATCGCCACCTTATTTATGTAAGTATTCAGTATTAAATTAGGTCTCTGGCGTGTAAATACACTCCATCAATATAAGTCTGAACTTCCTATATATACACACACGCATTGGTTGAGAAGAAGAGGGACTTTATCAGAGCGAGAGAGGGTGTGTAACAGAGTGGGCGTGAGCCAGCGTGTATGTGTGAGAATACCATTCCCACAATTCTATTGGGTGGGACGTGCTAGCATTCCGAAATTGAAGTCACCCCTCTAGGACGAATTGAAGTGTGGTTTTTTTATGCGAGAGTCAGCTGCCTAAACACAAACATAGGTGCCCACAAATACTAGAACAGGTATTTATTCTTGTTCCTTAAGGCAGGTCATGATATATTCATTTGCTTTTCACATAATGAAACATGCCCCCATAAGAGTATCTATTAATATTTCATAGTCACGCCTATCATTTTCGATAAATCTATTCATTTCCGCCTATTAAGTTAGTTGAATACCAGAACACTCGACACTGCTCAGTCATATCGTACAATCCTCTTCTCAGACTTTCCAGGTAACAGCATCAAGCTGTGACCATAGAGAAACGAAATAGTATGTCGAGTTTATTGTCAATTTATAGGCTAGGAGAGAATTTAGTTTATCACCACCAAGGTGTTCATATCTGTAGCTGAAATTAAGTGCACCATCATCTTATTCTTAGTTCACCACTTGACGTCAGGCATAATCAGATCATATCATACAATACATCATTCATACACTCTCGACTATCATATCCTCATAGAGAATAGACATAAGAAGGACTTACTAACAGTGATATCAATAATAGTAATACTAGTAACATAACTACTTGTTTTAATATTTTGTTATTAAAAGTGAAACTTGACTAATAATATATATATAGAAAAAGAAAGTATATTATTATTGTGGAAGACATTACTCAACATTACTGATGATTAGACCTAACTTTTAAGAACAAAAGACGCAAGTGCTAAATAGATACCGAAATCATTGAAATAGTTGTAAATGTAATTAATCCCACATTCAGTTGATCCAATACATGGTATTATTAGGAGTGCCTAGTGAGGTAGCCCCTCACTTTGGCTTTTCAAAGCATAGAGGAAATATAATTATTAATTGATAATGCCAATTCAATAGACTATAATAGTCAAACAATTTGTCTGGGCTTTGTTCGTTCTCAATCTCCCTCTACCAAACCCTGAAAAGGGCTTAAGAGCAGAATGTAGTCCAGAGAACGGAATGCGTTGTCATAGTTTTAAGTTTACAGCTTGACTGCGATATTTGCACCTTTCGGTCCAACACATACGACTTCAGCAAGGGTAAAACTATTTGAGGTTGAAAGCCCCTTGATTTCCTGTTCCATGTTTATGTTCTACTGGTTTTCACTATCCTGGAGCCCAAAGAAGAGAATGGATAAGGGTTCGTTACTTAATAGCTATGTGGTTGATACATACAGAGGTAATAAAGGTGCCTGGCATATTATATTGTGGTTGGAAACCACTTGTCGTGAGTTAATTTCAACTCTTGACAATGAACAATGTATCTTTGGTGGTTGTTACAATTAATTTATTCTTCTAAAGTATTCTTCTAACTATAGGTCTACTTGAGAAGGTGGACCTGGGTCCTCCTGGTTGTAGTGCAATTGTGGACTCCCCAGTAAGCTCATCAATATGGGGATCACAATGTTTATTCCCCATCTTGTTGTCTAGACTGCTGTTTTGTGACACGGGCTGTTTTCAGGAATATGACGTGGATGAGATGTGGTTTTTAAAAGTATGTTTGACGTGGATGAGAGGTGGTCTTTATAAGTATGTTTGACGTGGATGAGAGGTGGTCTTTATAAGTATGTTTGACGTGGATGAGAGGTGGTCTTTATAAGTATGTACGATGTGGATGAGAGGTGGTCTTTATAAGTATGTACGATGTGGATCAGAGGTGGTCTTTATAAGTATGTTTGACGTGGATGAGAGGTGGTCTTTATAAGTATGTTTGATGTGGATGAGAGGTGGTCTTTATAAGTATGTTTCACTTAATCCTGATGTTCCTTTTCAACTCAAGTAGTATATTAAGAAGTGTGCTCTTACAACTGCCATCAGGGATGATTGCATAATCCTAGTAACTGAGACCAGTGTTGTATATGCTCTAGACATCAGCAAGAACACTACCTTGAATGGGCCGGTGCAGGATTACATAGAGCAGATTATTGAATCAGACATTCATAATTAAAATGTGGTGAGATGCTTCAACACCATCATGTGGTGAAAGAACCTGAGGTTTGGCTGCCTAACTATTTAAGACCAATTCCTAAACCTGGTTAAAAAAATGTCCACCCCGATTAGCAGCGATTGAGTAATCAATAGTCAGTGATAGTCAAACTGTATAAAGCATTAGTTAGACCTAGATTGGAGTACTGTGTACAGGGGTGGAGTCCTTATCATAGAGGGGAAATAAACATTCTGGAAAGATAGACAAAGCTAATAGTGAGATTCCAGAATTGCAGTTCTGAGGAAAGACACAGATAAACCGGCCTATGGTGTCTAGAAAAGAGAAGAATTCGAGGTGACTTAATACAGGTTTATAAGATGATCATAGGAACAGATAAATTAAACTAACAAGTTCAGGAATAGGAGGACATAGCTACAAATTAACTATAGAAAGGTCCAGATTAGATATTAGGAAATATTATTTAGAGTGGTGAATGCTTGGAATGCATTGCCACGGGAGGTAGTGGAGGCAGGGACAATTAATGCATATAAGAATAAATTGGATGCGCATAGCTTTTAGAGCAACGTAATGTAAATGAAGCTGTATACAGACTCTGTAGAGTCTTCTAAACCAGTATAAAGACGTTAAGTTAATCACTTTATTTATATTGCTGATAGCAAATATTAAGAAAATAGTGGCCACAAACTTTTGTATTTACACAATGAATACATTTTCTTATAATGTTTACATTGTGACCTATGTGAATGAATATAACGATGAACTTTGAGACATTCATGTATTTTTTAAAATCAACACATGGCTGGTAAATTGGATAGTGGTGGGGTGATCATGGACATCAGAGTTTATGCACATGTACCTGGTACTGCCCAAAGGCTTTCCCCAAACACAGTAAATGTAGCTGAAATTCAACAAACAGATCTAGTAGACTAGACTAATTGTTTGCACATGGCATACATACAAGCTTGGCTTAAGAAATTGCCATAAATACACAAGACACTATACATAGACTAGTTTTGCTGTAGTGCAATTAGCGTAGCTCCCAGGTAAATTCAAGCAAGATCTGCAGGGTGTGTGGGCTACTTGAACAACATTGTGATGAATGCTGAGCTCTCTAGCTTTGACCTCAAATTGACAATCACTCTGCTTCTGATGTTGGTTGATTTTCTGTTTATTCAACAATTGACTTTCTTTGTTGCCATCCATGTCTTAACAATAAACATGGATATTCTGTTTTAATTGTTTCAGTGTGTTAACACACTATGCATTTGAAATGTCTTTTGCCTGAACTTTAGGCTTTATGTGTTAGTGATGGATAGGGGCGGTTAGTTATTTTTCTGTATCCTCCATGATGATTTGATTGTGTCCACAGAAAACCAGAGTGCCAAGCATGGCAGCAATTAGAAAGAAGCTTGTTATAGTTGGTGATGGTGCTTGTGGTAAGACATGTCTACTCATTGTGTTCAGCAAAGACCAGTTCCCTGAAGTCTATGTACCAACAGTTTTTGAGAATTATGTTGCAGATATTGAAGTTGATGGCAAGCAGGTTTGTGGATATATGTTTGTTGTCAGTCTATTTTATTGTTGGGCACATGAAGAAGCTTTCCCTTGGTTTAGGAGCCACTTCCAGATCTTTAACAAAATTCAGCAATGCCTAAAAAAATGAAAGAAAATTGGTTAAAAATGTAAAGCACTTGCCAATAGTGCACTGTTAATAGGCTGAGTAAAACAAAGTTACGGCTGTATGTGCCATTCACCTTTTGCCTATACTTTTTTCACTGCTACAATATTTTTCTGCTTTCGCTATCCACTTCCCACTTGCCTATTCACTTGTATTATTTCAGCATTGACATTATGTTCACCTTCACTCTTATTGATTTTAACAGAGCACTAAATCAAATAATTCTATTATATTTCACATTTGAATCAAAGATCCTGATATGTAGTGAGATCATCTGCATTATTGGTAGATCAACTTGCAGTCCAAATTTACTGTTGGCATAAGTCTGCCTGTTGGGTTCCCCAAAAGACATCAGCTTCACTAGATACAGTGATCATACACAAATAGCAGAAAACTAAATTTCTGAGTTTAAATGGATTATTGCAAGACTGAGATATCAGAAATATATTTTTATTATATAACTCTGGAATGGCTCTTTTTTCACGCCTAAAAATGCAATTTATTTTATTGTGTTCTACATTGTTTTTCACATTTTGTATTTGTTATATGCACCTGTCTTCACTGCAGTTGCTATGGTTGAAATTAATAGTGTTTCTGATCATTTTTACTGAATGTCACATTATATTTGATTTTTTTTTTTTTTTTTTTGTGTGTGTGTGTGTGTGTGTTAATTATATGTATTGTATTACATTGGTTTTTTGCAGCTTTTGTTTATTAAAGTTTTTTTCAATTTTCGTACCATTTTGACAAGGGCAAATCAGATGTTTTAAAACCGATTTATGTGAAATCTTGAAATCTATTGCTTGAACAGTGTTTAAACTATAAATCTGGTCTATTAAGTATCACTTTATAGTGTACCAATTGTTTTCTGCCCATAGTGTCTAATTAAAATGTGGAAAAGACATGGCAGATTATAACTGCAGAGCCCTCATTTATCTTTAAATTAGAAACTCAAAAGTGAGGGCAACTAAATATATATAGACTTCGAACATGCGTGATTACTAATCACACATTCAACACTTGTCTTAATCCTGTGACTGTTTCATATAGCAATATTACAGATGAGTTAAGAGTTTGATTCTGGCTGCCAAGCTGATGGTGCAAATTTTGATGAGTTGGAAGACCATACAGATATGGTTTTTTTCATCACAGTTTGTTAATTTTTTTGGAAGACTAATGACAAAGTCAAAAAAGATGCGCAGGATTTTTTTACATGGTCAGCATGTTTCAAAGAAGAAATTGAATCTCCAAAAATGTTGGTGAGTTGAACACAAACCTTTTAGCATGACATTGTCCAAAATATCTTGTTTGCTGAGGGTTCATAGATGCATTGGGAATCTGCTAGCTAACATTGGTGGTTACAAAATTGCTACATTTGCTTGCCTTAGGAATATTATCATTTTTTAGAGCTATCCACATTTTTCTTGCCATATATTTATCTGCTTAATAAACTTGCATGCAACCACTTGTTTCTGACATTAATGCTTCAAATGTCTGATTTTTCTAATTTGTATGTGTGTTTTAAACTTGCTCAAACATTGACAATGAAATTAAACACACATTAGCATTAGAGAATAATTTTGTAAATAACGTACTGCTTCATGTGTATTAGCTGTCATAATCTGTGATGGCTCTCCACTACCTTTCCACTCCTGTCCCTAGTACAACTTATCATACCTGCTGTTGAGTTTTCTTTCACAGCTTGAGAATTGTCTTCTTTACCAGCAAATTTACATGAGGGTCTCTTCTCGTACATGTCCATAAACTGTTTTTCTGCTACGTTTGTTTCCTTTGTGATTTCGCTACATTTAGCACAAGCTTATTTAGTTAACCAGTCTGTAGGATTTTCAGCATTTGTCTGTAAAACTATACAGCACATACATAGATACTTGTTTTCGTGTCTAGGGCTTTCTTGATTGGTGTTCTCTCATTACATAAAGAACAATGTTTACGCCTTCGCCTTCACAAATCTGCACTATTCAACACGTTCTAATTTTATTCTGCTTGTCATATATTTGGTGATAATCTTTATAAAAATTGGTTAGGCTCTGATAAGGATATTTGTGAGGTAGAACACTACATACATGCATTTTATCAGATTATTTTCTATATATAGATGTAGCTGAAAAGTTATGTTATCATCTAAATTTCTAAATAACATGTTCCCTTGTCACAACTTTGTTCTGTTTTATTGTACTATCTTTGTGTGCTGTATAGCATTCTGAGCTTCTATTGTAAGCATAGGTGGTCCATCTCTGATCTGTTCTCTTTCAGCATTCACTCTTATCTTCTGTCTGCTATTCTGTCATATTCTCCTTCTCGTGAATATTGCTCCTTATGTCCAGCTGGTGGGTTATCCATATTGTTTGACCTTTTTTTATGATCTAAACCTAATATTGCTTTTCAACAAATTAGTCATGACTTATTTTACTGAATAGTTTTAGTATTATGTTTCTTAGGCCATTTTAATTCCTTTGTGGCTTGTTTATCTTCCTTTCTTCTATCCTCTTGCAGTTAGAGAATGTGGTTTTTTTTAACAGATGCAAAATTTGGGCAGGATAATTCTACAGGTCAATATTTTAAAATGTAGCCAATAGAATAATTATGTTTGTTTGTCTCAGTACAGTGTCTGTTTAGCTGTCACAGTATCACATGATTCTTGGCATCCACTTGTACCATCAATACTCATAATAATTCCGGTAGTGGTGAATTTAGAAATCCTTAGGTCGCTGGTTAGGATCTCGCTTGCAGGATTTCTTTTTTCATTTTTAAAATTGTGTGCTTTGAAGCTTTTGAGTGTTTTTATTTTGATTGGCATCTAAAACGTCCGTCAGTATTAGCGTGTTGTTGCCAGTTTTATCATTATACAACATTTAGGAGGAAATCATGAACCATTGCATCCTACTTGTGTATGTAATAAAATGTTGTGCATGAGGCTGTCAACTAGATTATATAAAATGCTGTGCTACATTAATCAGCACTACAGAAGTACCTAGTGCTTTGACACAGACAAGCTTCCTGGACCAATAGTATAATTCCGACAGGCTTCCTGTAGGAATTACATTATTGATAGTTCCTCTAAATAAACTGCAAACTCAAAAAGCTGTGCAAAATATAACATGAAAATTATTTAGACAAAGACAAACTATGAGGATTAGCAGAGCATGCGATCCACTCAATATAAGTGTAAATTAATGTTGTTCTTCAATATTACAGTGATATCAGGTATCTGGGTATTATTTTTGTTGAGCAGATGGAAGGCTTAATAGGGAAATCAAGACTAGGTGTCAGAAAGCAAATGCTGTGACCTACTGGCGCCACTGCTTAGATATCCCAACATCAATTTGGTCACCAAGTAACATCTGAGATACAGACTCTGTGCTATAGTGCCAAATATGGTCCTTGTCCAGGTATTTGAGAATTGAGACGTGAAGTATTTCAGAAAGTAATCGACTAGAAGAGACAGATTGCGAAACTAGTAAATTCGAAAAATGGTAGACTATTGACACTTCCAAACAAAAACTGTTGTGGTTTGGTCGTCTCACAAGAATGATAGATACTATTGAGTGATCTTACAACTCACGGGCTCTTGATGGACACACTAGGCACAGGTCAGACAACTTAGGCTTCCCATGCGCCTCAGTGGCATAAGTAGACAAATAACTAATTCTTTTCGGCCATAGCTAATTTGTGTCTTCTGTCAAGACCAAATGGTGCAATTCCGTATGTCAAAGTTTTATTCAAAATTAAATGGATGTTGAGCTTCAACTACGATCTAATTCAATACAGATCTTCAAAACACATATAACCAATCTATGGCATAAAGTACTCATAATGAAAACTATATATTAGTTTGGAGAGTTAAATGGTATTAGTGCGGATGTGGAAATTAGAGAAGGAAAATAAAGGGTCGTCTCTACAACAAAATGATGATTGGGACAGATGTGTCCATGTGGAGAGCATACCATGACCATGGAACACATCCTACAAAGCTGCATGCTCACACAGGAAGAGAGAGAGAACAATACTGGCATCACGAGATAGATATGAGACAAAAGCTGTATGAAGATAAAACAGCATTGCGAACAGGGGTGTCCTCTGTAAGAGAAACCAGGACCTTGATCTGAGGATGAATGGAGAAGAACTGGGCATGCGTTGAATAGTCCAGATAAGTGAACATTGTTCTGATTAAATAATGAATTATTTCTCTATGTTTTGAAGTCAAACTTTCTTCACAATAAATGTGCAGAGTTGGCAACATTAACAACTTTCTCATGTGTGCACCCACTGAAAATAACTCTAAAGTTAATAAAACACAACTGTGCTTGTGTATATAATCATCTTGTAGACAGCGGAGTTCAGAGTCGAACTCACACCACCTGATCACGAGGCCGACGGCTTAACCACTTCACCACGGAATTCCCAATCACACTGCGAGGACTAACATAGATGCTCATATCTACATGTTTGATTTTAAACCTGATGGCTGTCCATTCTCTGTCTAGTCAGATGCAGACCATGGGGACGGCGTGGTCTAGTGGTTAAGTGACACGGCTCACAACCAGGAGGTGCTGGGTTCGATCCCCACCACAGCACCAGCCGTTACCCCGAGGAAGCAATCCCTTAGAAAATGCAGGAGAAAGCAGGCCCTAACATAAAATGCATGCTGAAGTCGGATGCACTGGGCCGACAGGCGCAAAATAAAAACCACAGTGCAACGCACACCGCCTTGGAAAATAGAGAAATAAGGCGAACGCAAAAAAAAAAAAAAATCTTGTAGTGACGTCAAAAAATTAAATTTCACAAACTAAATGACATGCCAAAGTCAGTTTTCACAGCAGTAAATGACAGTGCATACAACCCAACAAAGGTTAAGATTTAATTTGTCTCAACTTATATTTGAGCTTTGATGCGCTTTAAACAATTTAGCATCTTTTCTGAAATTACAACTTTTCTGATTAACTTGAACTTCAAGAATGAGGATATTTTATTATGACCTTTGACAATTCAAACAAAAGTATCCACATACAAAAATATATTTACATTGTGACCAATTATATAAACAAAAATTAAGAAAAGATATTTGTGTGTTTGTTGGTGGTTTGAAATATAGGTGGTAAAATGAAAAGTTCCCGCTGTTTTCAGATATCTTGTTTGTTGCATGTTTGTTTATTCCAGCATGCAAATGATGGATTAGTATTGTGTATTTTTTAAAAAGTGTTTGCAGCTGTGACAGTACTTTTCTTTGAGCACAAAACAAGAAAAACGCCATACATTGCTTACTATGAAGCCATTTTGAGGTGATACTCAATCAAAGAAAACAGATTGTAACACTTTATTGAAATATCATTAGTAGTCAAAATAAGGTAGTCAAATTGAATAAACCTCCAACAGCTGTGTTAAACTAGAACAATTCTACTATGGAAAAACTCAAACATTTTGGGCTAGCATTATGGATTGGGCTACCACTGTGGATTGGGCTACCACTGGATTGGGCTAGCACTATGGATTGGGCTAGCACTATGGATTGGGCTAGAACTATTGATTGGGCTACCACTATGGATTGAGCTAGCACTATGGATTGGGCTAGCACTATGGATTGGGCTAGCATTATGGATAGAACATGGGGGTAAGCATAGAAAGATTGGAAAACTACTATACATTTGGCAGATGAAGACTAAAAGCTACTTACATTTGTTTATATCTTATCTTTTTTTTACTCAAGCTGGAATGTTGGGTCACCACTACAGTTGGCCTCCTTCATGAAGCCTGCAACAAAGAACTTTGCATGCTTTTGCAGTGATGGTTCCTGTAGCAATTTGTTTTACATGATGAGGTTGCTAACCCAATGCACAACTCTCTTTAGTAGCCTTTTATGACATACGTGGAGAATCAGTCATATTCTTTCCTCCCACATATGCTGAACCTCATAAATGATGTGATAGGCCATTTTCTGTAGTCTCAGACAAAATTATGTATCTCAACATTTCCAAATAAATACACCTTTTTTGCAAGCTGTGTGTATGCATGGCAGATTAAGCAATAGTTAGACATAACTAGTTTATACATTGAGAAGCCAATAATGCAATTGTATTTAGTTAAATTACATGGGAAATTGTGTTGCTTGCGTTCAACATATGTATTGTGAAATTTTCATTAAAATTATCCCTAGTTTTAATAACTACTTATTGTAGATTTATTTACCCATTGCTTGCAGTTTTCTACTGCTCTGCGAATTAACTCTTGATCAATTCTAACATAGTTGTAGAAGCTTAACTTATTTGATTGTGTTGCTCTATGGAGATTATATGCTGAATATTATTTCCACTTTTTCTTTTTGTACCACACAACTACAATATTAGAAATATTAATGTTATTTTCTGATATCACTGCTTCCAAAACATAGTGAAATAGTAGCAGTCACACTTATAGTAGGAAGCCTGTGCCAAAACGACTCACGTTCTATTGCCAACAGGGTTTATGTAGTAGTATAATCCATATGAACAGGCTGATATATCAAGTTACAGCCAAATTTAGACCCATTCATTCAAATAAGGGATTAGAGATACAAATATGAATGATGTAACTGGATAGTCGTTAATGAAATACAATTTGCCCTTAAAACTGGACAGTTTAAGTCAAATTCATTTTGATCCACGCAGACTTCTTAATGAAATACAATTTGCACTTAAAACTAGGTAGTTTAGTCAAATTATTTTTGATCCAAGAAGACTTCTTAATGAAATATAGGCTGAGAGCTGAACTTAACCTCATTTGCCCTTTCTGTTTGTTGTTTACAGGTTGAGCTAGCTTTATGGGACACAGCTGGGCAAGAAGATTATGACAGACTTCGACCATTGTCCTATCCAGACACAGACGTCATCCTCATGTGCTTCTCCATAGACAGTCCTGACAGCTTGGAGAACATTCCAGAGAAATGGACCCCAGAGGTTCGACACTTCTGTCCGAATGTCCCAATCATTCTGGTGGGCAATAAGAAGGATCTGCGTCATGACCAGGTTACCATTCGAGATTTGCAGAAAATGAAGCAGGAGCCAGTCAAGTTTGATGATGGAAAAGGCATGGCAGAAAAGATAGGGGCATATGCGTACCTTGAGTGCTCTGCCAAAAGTAAAGAAGGTGTAAGAGATGTGTTTGAAACAGCTACTAGGGCAGCTCTATCAATCAAGAAAAAAGCCAGAAAATTGAAATGTTCTGTACTTTGAATTATAGTGTGGTTTTAAACCCAACTTTAAAAAAAATAATTTTGAAATTGGCTTTATTTCCATGTCTTGTCTAGTTTCTTATGCACTCTCTGACGCCATTACAATTATTATTGTTTTTGTCTCATGATTTTTTAAAACAAATTTACAGTGCAGTCTCACTTTTATGGTGGTGTTACTGTCCAGAAATTGTCTCTGTAAAGCGAATAGCTATAAACCAACACAATTTTATAAATTTAAATGGTGTAGGTTCCAGATGTGTACATATCTTGTTTTCAAGTTGAATTGCCTAGTTTTCAAATGAAATTGTCTACATATGAAAATGTATTATGTGATAAGTTCCAGGAGGGCATCCTTGTCCAATAGAGACCAACTTCATCTGTATTAAAAACAGCTGGAGGGAAATCACCTTCCTTAATAATTGCCGTGAACATTTTAGTAATATCACGACACCATTAACACTAGCGACCTTTACATTCATTTTTACATAATGAAGTTTAGTTTAGTTGAAGAATCAACGTCGCTGCACATGATTCAACCCATAAGTGCTTTGTTCTTGTCCATATTTTTGGAGAATCTCAGCACAATGCACGAACTCCGTAGCATCAGCGAGGATCCCGTAATAGACTGGCTAGATTTTTAACATAATTTTGAAATTTAGGAATCCAGCTAACCACTCTTTACCGCCTGCAGATGTTTCATTTCCACCTTCATTTTGCTGAATGTCATCAAATAAACTCTTATCCTAGAATACTCTGCAATAGGGGAATTCTTTGTTCATTTAGATTATCCACCACTAATGCAGCTGTTTCTTTGTTCAATTCAGTGGCTTCTAATGTAACGTGCATAGAGATAGTTTTTTTGGTTTTTTTTAAAACTTTTAATTTTCTTAATGTTGACAATTTTTGCTGAAACTGGCTAAAATGAGCGAGCTGCAAACATCAACACTTGTTTCCTTAACCTCCATTCTTCTAATTGCAAACATTGTAATGTCTAAACCAATAGAATTGTTCTTTTTTGTGCACAGCTCATATGAGGTTTCCAATATAATTTTTATGATTAGACATGGTGTAAACAAATTTGTTGTTGGTATTAAACCATTACAGAATAGTGAAATAGAAACACATGAAAACAAAGCTAGTTAACAAAGGCATATAGCAATAGCATGGAGTTGGCCTAAGAGTGATATCATACGCGATGGGGAAATCAGATACAGATGACCCACCACCAGATGACATGATGGACACACAACTAAATAGATGACGTGATCTGGAAAAAAATCTTTAACAGTAAGCCATCAAAGTGGATTGGAATAAGTCAAACCATCATAAAATGAGACCTTCCTGTAACTTATGTAGATAAGGAGACGCTACGCGTTATCAAATGTTATTTTGGAACCTTTTTTTGTGTGATGTTGGATACTCTAACCTCATTGGTTACCCTAAAAAATGTATTCTCTATTGTTGTAAGCAGTTGTGGGTACTGGCAGTGGGTAGCTTACAGTCACTAAGGTTGACTTTGTAACTCTGTTGTATATTTTTTGTTACTGTAGCTTTGCTTGCCTGGAGTAATAAGATATTGGAATATTTACTTCTGTTTGCTTTGTGTGTATTATTTTGTTACTGGAGTAACTAAATGGACAACCTTGGGTAATGACAGCTCTACCAGCGCATGATGGATAGAATTAAATTATGCACTTTTTTTTCATTGTTTCTTTAGGTGAGTATTGGTGGTAGTCTGTTTTGTCCATTTTTGTTATTAATTTAGCCCTTTTCAGTCAGTGCAAATTTTGCCAATTTGTATCTTTCCGCCCGTGCCAAAATGACGGAATTCTGTCCAACAAAGTTTTATTCAAAATAAAATAAATATTGAACAAGTTTAGCTAAAATTACGATCTAAACATAGTAAAGCACAAAATGAAACTGTCTGCTACACGAAGAAGAATAAAAATAAAGATTATAATTTAGTGTGAAATGTTAAATTACATTAATGTACAAAGGAGGAAATTTGAGAGAGAAAATTGTTTGCCTTTAGTATTACAGGCATGTGTCAAAGTCTGAATCTGACGTGTGTTGAATATCCATGAGTAATCCAGATACATGATCATTGGACTGATTCAATAATAAATCATTTCTAGGGTATTGAAGTCCAACTTTTGTCAGATAGATGTCTAGATTATCAAAGATCATAATACGCTCAAATGTCAAGCTATCGAAAATAACCTTAAATGTCAAATGCGTATTTGGACGAAACCATTGTGCAGAGCTACTAAAAAAAACGATCTGAAAAGGGTTAACATTCATCTTCACAGAGCTGCTCCTATTCGTTACTGTAGAAATGAGTAGCTTGTTGCAACTTTTGTAGCCATTTCTCTGTTTAGGTTGGAGTTTCGCCATTTCTCTGTTTAGGTTGTTGGAGTTTCATTTCTGCACCACTGTAATCTGTTAGCCTGACTGAACCATCGTAAGTCATTTGAGCTGTCCTATTAGGGCTGTGGTCAGTACTTGGAAAGATGGCTTTGACATTGCTTGTTCAGTTCAGGCGTAACTATTGAGTAGAGGTAAGTGAGCTGGAGAAGTTTTGGAGCTTGAATAAATAGATGGATGGTAAACATGACTGGAGCAATAACAAAGGCACAGATGCCATGTTTTAATTGTTTCTTTATACATTAATTAGTCGTATCTACGGTTGAACAGTTTTCATATGCAAAATCTTCGCAGTATATGAACATAAAGTGGCAGGACAAGGTGACAAACTCAGAAATACTGAAATGAGTCAAGATACCATCCCTCTTCTCGACTCTGAGCAACAAGAGACTAAGACGGTTGTCATGTGACACGAATGTCAAATACCCATAGTCTGAAGCAGTTACTCCTGGGTGAACTCATATCAGGTACCAGATCACAAGGAAGGCCTAAATTAAGATATAAGGACATTTGCAAAAGATCCATCAACGATTTTGCGATCAATCCAAATATCTGGGAGGAGATTGCAGAGGATAGAGCTGCATGGAGAGCGACCTTGAGAACGGGAATCGAGTCATCAGAGCTAGTTCTGATGACAAAGATGGAAGACGGACACAAAAGAAAGGAGCTTACACCACATCAATCAAACTTTTTCTGTTTACACTGCTGTCATCCCTGTCAATCGAGAATCTGCAAAATCAGCCAGAAAGTCGATCTCTAAGGCAGATGCAGCCACCGCCATCTCTACAACAGACCAGCTTACTGAACGTCTGTCAAGACGCAAAAAAGTCATATCTCAGGCTATGAAATTTATCATGTCTAAGTTAATTTAAATTTTGTATATTTTGACCAAAATGTAAATTATTTGCTAGTCTTTTTATTTATCATGATAAATTTTTTTTAAATAGCAAAAAAAAAATTGTTCAGATTGTCACGTATGTTCACTTTAAATTTTCATAAACTTTACTACCGTGTGTTGGGCCTCAAGGTTTTTTTTTCTTCAACCTCCCCCCATTTTCTTGTTCAATTTGTATAAATAGTTCATTTTAAATCATTGAACCATTGTGTTGGTTATTATAAGGAATTATAAAAAAAATTCTTTGTTAAAAGGTCTAACATACAAGACATTTCCCATTTACTGTCTGTTGTCATATATATTAAGAGGTACTTTTAAATGGAGCACAGTATGAGCAAGATTGAACATTGTGAGCTCACCTCATATAGTGAGCATAAAGTCGTCCGAAACATCTCGTAAAGCTGCATAGTAATTGCTATTCATTGTATCTGTACTTCTTGAAATCCTTTTATGAAGTTATCTTGAAAAATAAAACAAAATTAAATCATCTTTGTAATGCAAAACATTTTTGTGTATAGAACCTAGGTTTTTTTAGTTTTTTCTCTCTCTCACAGGAGCCTCATGTCATAAGGTGCTTGAGACACACACATAAATATAGCAGCTTATTTTAAAAGAACAAAAGAACAAAGTATATTTACACTTGCGTGGGGCCTCACACATCTTAGAGCTGCCATTGCTGCAAAGTAAAATAATCTGTACACTTTTAACTTAATAAATAGGCTTTTGACAAGTGCCTTAGACACATACATAAATACAGTATATAGAATCATATAAAAGGGGCAGTTTGAAGTCCATGCTTTAGTGGGGCCTCATCCATCACTGTTGATGCAAAATAATCTGAAATACTGGTGACAGGTAATGTCAGTTTTTATTCAAAGTGTGAGAGAGAGAATGTGGTTTTGATTTATTAGTTCCCCAACTTGATAGTTCTTTGCTGCGTGATCGAAGTTATTACAAGTAACTTCACATGGCTGTTGTCTAATATTTGTAGCAGAGATGTTGACTCCTAATTGATGGATTTGGACAAGTGTTTCCCCCATCAGCTGCTTGACTCGACTCGAATAATTTGGCGAGGTGACTTGCTAAAATCTAAAAGCATCCTATCAGTGCCCATGTAATTAAATTTATACTTTAACTTTCTCTGATTATCATTAATAGGCAACTTAGGTTGGCAAAATTATTAGTCATTAAGTATTTACTGAATACAATTTTATAGGACAATAGCATGCTTTTGTGGTTGTGCCAAAAGTACTCACATTATATGTTCCAACACGCTTAGCTTCCTGTTTACTCATTTTTAAAGTTTACATTGCTGTTACTAATCCAATCGAAAGTTATTTTAAATTCAACTTTAGACGACACTCTATAGTATATAACTTACTATATTAAAGTAATAAAATACATTACATTACAGCTACTGTAGTACATATTATATTATGGTTACATTAATCAGTTAACACCTATATTAATATAGGCAACTAAACTTGTAAGTCTTGCCTATTGACTTGGTCACTTCGACATCAACTTTGTGGATTTGTTGTTACCATATTTTATGCCTGAGACTTGACCTTACATGGTAAATTGAGACTTCTTCTTCGTTTGTTCTCAATCTCCCACTACCAAACCCTGAAAGGGCTTAAGTAGCAGAATGTAGTCCAGAGAACGGAATGACTGCGATATTTGCACCTTTTGGTCCAACACATCTGACTTCAGCAAGCATTTTTTGAGTACCGGGTTAGCATTCCCTCTTTGATCCCTTCTCCTTAGCGAGTCTGCCCTGCTGCAGCCTGTTATCCAGGATCACCGTGTGGAGGTGTAGAAGGGTCTTGGCAGCTATGGTTCGCTGGTCCTGACGCTAGCAGTCAGCTATGGGTCGCTAACCACTGCAGCTCATGTGCTGCTCAGCATCTTGATCCCAAAATTGAGACTTGATGTGTCTTGTTAAAGATATAGTACCTAACTTGGATTTATAAGTGCTTAATGAAATCACTTCATTGGCTATAATTCTGAAGATTATTGAATCTATTTGTATAAGTCACAGATCTGTGGACTGATCACCAAACTGTCTGTCATATTTTATTGCCAGGTGGACATTATGTCTTTACTCCCAAAAAGGAGCTATTCCAGCTCAGATCTTTCATATAGTTTATTACATAAGCTTACTACTGTTCGGCTTTATTTTCCATTTGATTGATGTTTGATATGTATGTTATTTTTTGTACAATTAAACATTTCCATACAACAGTTGTCTTATTTCTTGTTTATACTCTACCATTCATCAAGTAATAAAAAAAAAAGAAATTAACATTTCTGTTGCTACGTTTTATATTATTAAATGAAAATGGAGTTTTTGCGACGTTATGATGGATCATATAGGCCTCAGTCCTTTTGCATAACCATAAAGGGTGGATGTGGATTTGCAAAAATACTTTTTGCTAAAGTGTGATCATTAAATAAGAAAGGAGGCAGGACATTTGTACTTAGTTGTTCATGACTACCTTGTAAGTAGGGGGATTGATCTTATATGACACATTTTGTTTGATAAATACTTCATCTGCATCTTATTATACAACCACTTATTTTTGGCCTATATTTATTTTCTTCCTTGAGGCATCTTGTTTTGGTTTCATTATTTGTATACATTTTTCAACGACGGACAATATCAGTCTGTTATATCAGTACAAATTTGCTGTTCTTAGTTACATGGGCTGTGTTTTAATTGTGTAATATTACTTCCGATTATAAATACACAGATTACACAATTAATATGTAATATGTATTTATGATCGGAAGTAATATTACACAGAAAATAATAGTCTGTTATATCAGTACAAATTTGCTGTTCTTAGTTACATGGGCTGTGTTTTAATTGTGTAATATTACTTCCGATCATAAATACACAGACAATATCAGTCTGTTATATCAGTACAAATTTGCTGTTCTTAGTTACATGGGCTGTGTTTTAATTGTGTAATATTACTTCCGATCATAAATACACAGACAATATCAGTCTGTTATATCAGTACAAATTTGCTGTTCTTAGTCACATGGGCTGTGTTTTAATTGTGTAATATTACTTCCGATCATAAATACACAGACAATATCAGTCTGTTATATCAGTACAAATTTGCTGTTCTTAGTCACATGGGCTGTGTTTTAATTGTGTAATATTACTTCCGATCATAAATACACAGACAATATCAGTCTGTTATATCAGTATAATTTTGCCATTACTTGTCCTGTGGACTGTTTTAATTGTGTAATATTACGAGGCATGTTCAAATGAAACTGGACCTAACTGCACCAAGTGAACATAATGCACGATGCTCATGATGTCACTTCTGATGTAAACAGCTCATACCAACCGTCAAGTATTGCAAAGTGTAATTATCCTCAGACTAATAGTTTACTCAGCGGATCGTTGAAAACATGGCGGGTGTGATACGGAATCCGTCCAGAGTTGATCAGCGAGCAGTGATTCGGTTTCTAACAGCTGAAGGATGTCGACCAGTTTACATTCATCACAGAATGCAGTCAGCGTATGGTGACAAAAGTGTGTTGAAGACAACAGTGAATAACTGGACAACGACGTTTAAAGAAGGATGTGGGTTACGAAAGATCTTCCGGGACCAGGTCAGGTGCATATTGTTGGGTCAGAAGATGCCATCGCCAAAAATTGATGCAGCAATTCGAGTGGACCGTCGCCGTAGCTTACGTTCGTCACACTTTTTGTCACCATACACTGCCTACATTCTGCGACGAATGTAAGTTGACATCCTTCAGCTGTTAAAATCCGTTTGGGAAATGACAGCTGTCTGTTCACCTGTTCAGCTAGTGATTTCCAACTGTAAGCAGACATAAGTTTCTTTAAATACTAAATGGGTTTCAATGATATGTTTAGCAAATAAATGGGTTCATATGAAATTTAATAAACATTCTGAAGTATAGTACCGTATGATTGCAGATCGAGGTTGTTTATGGTTGTGTTCTACATACAATTAAATATGAATGCAGGGGTTCAGAATATAGGATGCATATTTTAAATGCGAGTAAGTTATTTTCACCATTATTGTTAACTCTGAAATGTTAATGTGGATTATATTCTTTAAACTATTTGAGTTTTACAGTAGAAGACCAGTTTGAACTGAGCAGACTTCTAGTACAGATAATTTCACAGACAAAATGGGAGACCAATATTTGAGTAAGCAATGATCTGTACCACAGCAAGACATAGAATAAATTTCCTATTTTAATCCAATTTGGAATACAGATAACGCTATAGCATGATCTTGGCAACTGCAGCGAAGACCTGGTGAATGTTTGTATTGTTCTGTCTATTCACCAATTGTTTAATATTTTTATGAAACTAAAACTTAGGTTGAGCTAGCTTTATGGGACACAGCTGGACAAGAAGATTATGATCGACTTCGACCATTATCCTATCCGGATACAGACGTCATCCTCATGTGCTTCTCAATAGACAGTCCCGACAGCTTGGAGAATATTCCTGAAAAGTGGACACCTGAGGTACGGTATCGGTAAATATTTATTGAGTTGCATTTCATCCACAGCAGTCCTCCGCGTCATCCTGGACTGTACTGACCAATTGAAATCCTACTGATAAGATAATCTTTGGGTAACTTCACAAAAATCACAGCTTATTTTTGAAATAATAGTCCTAATAGGACCTCTCGTGAAGGTGTCATTAATCTAGCCTAGCCCATGCTGATTATTTTTATTTGAAACTATGAAATATAGAGCTAGGTCGATCGAGACAATTGAATAGAGTCTTAATTATTGTGTCTGTGATATGTCTATACATTTGTCTGGATCATCCAGCATAGACAATACACACGTCTAATTCTTGTGTATGTGCTAAAGTGTCTATACATTTCTCTGGATCATCCAGCATAGACAATACACACATCTAATTCTTGTGTCTGTGCTAAAGTGTCTATACATTTGTCTGGGTCATCCAGCATAGACCATACACACAAGTCTAATTCTTGTGTCTGTGCTAAAGTGTCTATACATTTCTCTGGGTCATCCAGCATAGACAATACACACAAGTCTAATTCTTGTGTCTGTGCTAAAGTGTCTATACATTTGTCTGGGTCATCCAGCATAGACCATACACACAAGTCTAATTCTTGTGTCTGTGCTAAAGTGTCTATACATTTCTCTGGGTCATCCAGCATAGACCATACACACACGTCTAATTCTTGTGTCTGTGCTAAAGTGTCTATACATTTCTCTGGGTCATCCAGCATAGACCATACACACGTCTAATTCTTGTGTCTGTGCTAAAGTGTCTATACATTTCTCTGGGTCTGCCTAGGAATATATTCCAAAGCAGCAATTGATTGGTGCGAACTGGACGAGATTAATAATGCAATTCTGTGGTGTCTAGTTAGCCAAATACCCTAGCTCGTGTCTTTAGTAGCAAGGCACATGAATCACCCGTAGGTCTGTGGTTCAAATTTGGATTGTCGATTGCTTCAATTTTAGTATTGAAATTAATTGTACTGCAAATACCAAGTCTTTTAATTTAACCCTTCATATCCTAAACCATAAAACAGGAAACACATCCATAATAGCAGGAAGTTACCTCTTTGCATCGTTCATAGACTATTTCCTTATAAATGAGATTTAAATGATGTTCTGTTGTTTCGAATGTCCACAATGAGTAGGTTTTACTCTTTTGTGTGCCCTGAAAGGACGTTGAGGGGCAGGTTGCAGTAGTTCTCCACACATTCCGAGCATACTGATGGTGGACTGGGGTCCTCCCTCCAGGCGGTTGTGCTATGTTTGGCTTCATCTGTGTGCCACTCACTACTACGGAGATCATGTCGATCCCTAACTATGTTAGGCAGACTGCCATGAAAACTGCCATTTCCAGGGAGAGGTAGGTGAGGTGTGGGTCTTGGCCAGTATATTTTGCCTGACCCTAACATATCTGATCAGTATATTTTGCCTGGCCAGACGTTAGTCTTCCTCCCCAAATGATGTTCTAATATAAAGTGCTATGTTGCAGTGTCCAGAATTTCAGTTATGGTTTCCAAAGGAAATGTTGGGGTGTAATGGGTTAAAGTAAAGGAATTTATTCTGCATAGATGATGTAGCGATTAAGTGAATGTTTGCTGATGATGTGGGTATACCACATCCATGTTTCATCTTCATCAATGGCTCTTTTATCGTTTGCAGGTTCGTCATTTCTGTCCAAATGTTCCAATCATCCTGGTTGGTAACAAGAAGGATCTACGCAATGATGAAAGCACAAAACGTGAACTCATGAAGATGAAACAGGAGCCGGTGCGGCCAGAGGAAGGCAGGGCTATGGCTGAGAAGATCAGTGCCTACTCATACTTGGAATGCTCAGCTAAAACCAAGGAAGGCGTCAGAGAAGTGTTTGAAACTGCCACCAGGGCTGCACTACAAGTCAAAAAGAAAAAGAAAGGTGGATGTACCGTATTGTGAATGCATACCTACTTTCCCCTGCAGCTAGGGATGGAGAGAGAACATTCTTATATTTGGTTTAGGAGCAACATTGTTTATAACTGCTTTAGAGCTTGCACAAAACTACAAAGATGTATGGTAATGTTTTGCAAATATAGATATTAGAAAATTAAATTAACATATTTTAAGTACTGAAAAAATGTAGTCCTTTTAAACAAAGTTTTTCCAATATGCTCTCAATCTTAATTACATTTAATTGATGAAATGGTTATTTCATTGTCTGGCACTTGGCATATGGTTTGAAAATTGTTCATGGAAACTGAATTGGTTAATTGTTTATCTTCACAACAAACATGTGTTACTTCATGTAACTAATCATTATTTCCTTGTTCCTTAATCTTTCATGTTTCACACCTGTTCTAATAGATGCTCACTGGTCTACTTTTGTTCCAATCATTATCTGACTCTTGTAGGGCTCACCTGTTCTAATAAGTGGTCAGTGGTACACTTTTGTTCCTATCATTACTTGCCTCTTGTAGGACTCACCTGTTCTTGTATTTCTCACCTGTTCTAATAAGTGGTCAGTGGTACACTTTTGTTCCTATCATTACCTGCCTCTTGTAGGACTTACCTGTTCTAATAGGTAGGCAGTGATTCACTGTTGTTTCTATTATTACCTAGCTCTTGTATGTCTCACCTATTCTTGTGTGACTCACCTATTCTAAGAGGTAGTCGGGTGATCCACTTTTGTTCCTATAGTGGAAAAGTCAATGATCACAGATTATAGAGTTAAATTATTTTGGATGTATCAAAAGGCTGAAGATAAATAAAAGCAATATGTGAAAGAAACATGATAGCGTTCGACGTACACTGTTGGTAGCACCCGACAAGAAATAAAATATTTATTGCAGCCAGTCTTTTTTTTGTCCCGATGTGATCGGACATTAATCAATTTTGCCCTACTTTAAAACTGTGTTTTGCCTGAAGCTAATATCTTTAAATATAGCTAAATTAACTTACATTTGCTTATTGAACTGGTTTGTCAGAGGAAACGTAATAACCAAATTTCACCAAGCAGCGTATATATATATATATATATAATAATTCATTATGGCTTGACATGATTAATCTAAGCAGAAGTACTGAGAGGACAGCTCATTCTTCCAGGGAAAATGTTTTTCAGCAAAAGGGCTCAAGTTTTCATTGTCAGGAATAATAGATCAACTGTACTAAATTGTTCATGATGACTGACATATTGTGTTTTCTTGTGGTGTGAATAAAGGTTTGTTTGAGATCTGTTGATTGATTTCTTTTACATTATAAAACTTATTATAACAGTAAATATGGGTATTTTTAATGCAAATATTAAGCTTAGCTTGGCTAAAAATCTTTTAAAAATAGCTTTGTACAGTGTCTTCAAAGATGTGAAGCTGGAGAATGTTTGTTCTGTGTGTGCAAGTGATTTAGTTTTGAGGACAAATGTGTTCATCTATAGATACATTTCATATTTGTTTTTTACACATACAAAAATATGTTTTGTGAGGTTGAGTTATTGTATCCTTTTTTAAAATGTTCAGTTATCCTCATTATTGTGAACT
Source organism: Ariolimax columbianus (assembly GCA_036924085.1). NCBI lineage: Eukaryota > Metazoa > Mollusca > Gastropoda > Stylommatophora > Arionidae > Ariolimax > Ariolimax columbianus. The sequence continues at coordinate 90,000,099 of JAVGWX010000009.1, forward strand.
GCTTGACTTCAGCATAGGACTAATGGCCATTGTAATAACATGGTCATACAGGTCTTATTCATGTTGCCGATGCTTCCATGGCACCATCTTGAATTCTACATCTCCAGCAGAGACAGCTTTCACTTGGATATTTACTTATTTTCTGTGTCCATAGCACTATGTCAGTATGGCAGAGGTCCAGTGTTCTGCCATACTGACCATCTTGCTGCTGCCCTCTAGCAGGTCATCCATCGTACATGTGTGTAGTAAATTTGGGCAAGTCATGAGGTGTTGGTCCTGGACAGTCGCATGCACAGATACCATTGTCGCTGTATCCACATCTCATCAGGTTTTTTTCTGCATCGGGTGACCCTAGACCAAAGTCTTATTTAGGGTCTCCATCTTGGATATGGTAGCTGTGCATCTGGCTGGTGCAGCTTTATCCATGGGGTCTTTTGTTCTTCGCACCATTTCTCGATGCGACGCTCTCCAAGCTGCCCTGGATAGGTTGTGTTTGTAGGAAACTCCGTAGGCGTCTTGTATCATTGGTCTGTTTGTGTCAGCTTGCGTAGCATATGTTCCTTCTGCCCCAGGTGGAAGCTAATACAAAGTAAAGGGACACATTTTTAAACATGGGTTGGCTTTATACACCCAGACTGTCTCATAGATGGCAGTATCATGATTGGTGGTGCTGCGGAGGAGCACAGGGCAAGTGTTGATGTCCGGAGGATAGATGGCTGGGCTCCCCATACTGCGGAAGAGCATAGGGTAAGTGTCGATGTCCGGAGGATAGATGGCTGGGCTCCCCATGTTGTGCCGGTAAGACTGAATGATATTCCTGGCACAGATTTTCTATGTTGTGTCTTGGCAATGTGCCTTGAAGGACAGTCTAGTTTTAGCACCCAGATATTTGGATCACCATACTTCATTTTATCTGAAATTCACCTTTCTTGATAAATGAGTTAGTGAATTTGTCTTCAATTTGTTGTTTGCTGCATCAGTATTGTATGGTTGTTTCTGTCAATGACATATAGAGATTGGTTGTTTTACTAGAAATGCCACATATACACTGAACAGAAAATAATTATTTAAATATTTGTTGTCAACTTCTAGCTTCAACCAGATTTGTGTTCTTTTGTTTGTCAACCAAAAGGGTAGTGGGATATGGATGGTGCACTTGTCATGGTGCAACAATCTTCTAGTTTCAATCACTTGGACCATTCATTTAACAATTGAAAGTTTTAGAAACATTTTGGTGAAAGGGAATTTCTGTATTTGTGAATCTTTTGTCTTCCCATCATGCAGCATGCTTCCTTTATGACATCAGTAAAATATGTTCTTTTTGTGCATTTATGATTGTTTCAGGTATTTGAGAATGTAGAAATCTGATTTTGTTGTTGCATATTGAAGGAAAAAGGGCCTGTACATGACAACATGACATTAGAAGAGTTAGTTCATGCCAATCATATTTTCATCTCATAAATAATAAAATCAGCTGTCAGGTCTGAAGATGGAAAAGGTGTATCAGTGAAATTAAATACATTTTAGAAACAAATTTAATTATTTATTTTTAAAATGGGGTGAATCAAATGGTGGTGAATGCTGATATAATTCAACAGCAGTATGTTTTAGTTACGACGCGTGTATCAATTATAAAGATGTTTATAAATCTCATGTTCGTAGGAGAAAAAAAATGGGTCAATTTAGTTCATAGTTTTTGGTTTGTTAATTATCACTGTTTCAATTGTATCCACATTTGCCCATTGTCTCTGTGCCTTTTAAGTTGTGTATGATTAAGGAAGAAGAAGAAAAGAGAGATGATTGCACAGCGTGTCTTCATCTGCTCAAGAAACATGCTTTTTATGTGTACCTTATCCAAACTGGTATAGTTTATGGCTGCTAATAGAGTGCAGGGGAGCTCAATGTTGTTTGTGTTTTGGCAATTTCTGTTGTGTTGTAAATCTCATATCTTCTGTTAATATTTACATGTGAGTTGTTGATGCAGCCCCTTGGGTAGATGTCCATAAATGGTCTTTGTGATGTCAGAATATTAGTTTTAAAAAATTTTTGTTTTACTTTTTTTTAAATTAACCGGGGGGGGGGGGGGGGGGGGGGGGCATAATGATTTGCCAGATTTAATAGAACTTATTTCATCTAGGGTTGCCAGGTTTTCAAGTTTGGAATAAGGGACTACCTTGGTGACTGACGCTGTAGGCTCACAATCAATCGGTTTATAGCCAAGTTTGTTTTTAAAGTTGTAATAGGCCACGAGTTGCTAAAATGAATATATAAACCCACATATAAATTATCATTATCTTATTTTGTATTTATACCTGTCATGTAACAACACACTAGCATAAATTAATATTATTTGTTAGCATTTGTAGAAGTCATTTCTTTGACCCTTGTAAAAGTAAAGTCAAGTAACCCAAAGCATTACTGCCGTAAGTGTTTGAGGTGTTAGCGATCTCACATTTCAAAGGCTCGGCTATATGAGTGCGGTAGCCATCTCCTCTCCTTCGCCAATTTTTACTTCCTGGACTGAACCTGTACCCATTCTAGGCTGGGAAATGAACCCAGGACCACTCGGATGCGAAGCCAGCTCGTTAACCACTGCTCCCTTAGCTATTTGCAAAATGTTTGACATCAATTTTTTTTTAAAATGAAAATATTTGACAACCTTTGCTTAACTGATACGTTGTTTTGATATCAGTATAAGTTCATAGAGCAAACATGAAAAGCTTACAAGAGTAAAGCTGTGTAACAATAATTAATTATCACACACAATATTATAGACTTAACAACAAAAGTCAAACTTTTCTGCATGCACATTTATCATGAAACAAAACACGCGGGATCTTTGAAATATGTAATCATTTCTTCTCATTGTTACTGTTTTCATTTATTCACCTGCCCCTATTACAATTGTTTAATTTTTATGTTAGATTATTATTTGTAACACTTCCAGTAACGTTTCCAATTTTGTGTCTGGTACACACATTACATTATTTTTTTCTGAGGCAAAACATCCCATTGTTTAGGAACCAACGTCAAACAAATGAGAAAACGTAGATCCAGACAAGGTTGTGATATGAGTAGTAAAACAGTGTTGGTGAAGGTCATGGTCCCACTATGAGTAGGCAAGGTTGAAAGTCATGGTCACACTTTGTGTAGCCAGTGTTGGTGAAGGTCATGTGTGGTCGGGGTCCCACTATGAGGAGTGTTGGTGAAGGTCATGGTCCCATTGAGAATAGTCTGTGTTGATGATGCTCATGTTGCCATGAGGCAGTCCCCACCAAGAGTAGCCAAACACTGGTGCCATGAGGCAGTCCCCACCAAGAGTAGCCAAACAGTGGTGTCATGTTGCCATGAGGCAGTCCCCACCAAGAGTAGCCAAACAGTGGTGTCATGTTGCCATGAGGCAATCCCCACCAAGAGTAGCCAAACAGTGGTGTCATGTTGCCATGAAAAGTCCCCACCAAGAGTAGCCTAACACTGGTGTCATGTTGCCATGAGGCAGTCCCCACCAAGAGTAGCCAAAGACTGGTGTCATGTTGCCATGAGGCAGTCCCCACCAAGTGTAGCCAAACACTGGTGTCATGTTGCCATGAGGCAGTCCCCACCAAGAGTAGCCAAACACTGGTATCATGTTGCCATGAGGCAGTCCCCACCAAGAGTAGCCAAACACTGGTGTCATGTTGCCATGAGGCAGTCCCCACCAAGAGTAGCCAAACACTGGTGTCGTGTTGCCATGAGGCAGTCCCCACCAAGAGTAGCCAAACACTGGTGTCGTGTTGCCATGAGGCAGTCCCCACCAAGAGTAGCCAAACACTGGTGTCATGTTGCCATGAGGCAGTCCTCACCAAGTGTAGCCAAACACTGGTGTCATGTTGCCATGAGGCAGTCCCCACCAAGAGTAGCCAAACACTGGTGTCGTGTTGCCATGAGGCAGTCCCCACCAAGAGTAGCCAAACACTGGTGTCGTGTTGCCATGAGGCAGTCCCCACCAAGAGTAGCCAAAGACTGGTGTCATGTTGCCATGAGGCAGTCCCCACCAAGAGTAGCCAAAGAGTAGTGGGCATGTTCCCATTGTACTTCATAGCTAGGTCATTACAAGTACTGTTTATAGATAAACGAATTTGGTGATCCAACATTGTAATATTTTTCATTAAATGTTGAAATACTGGATTTTAATTGTCCCAAAATAATGCAGATTAGGGACATTCCTTTCATGACATATTGCCATATATGATGGGACTCCTGGCAAACCCAATTACACATGTCAGCAGTACTTTTAAACCAATAAAGTAATTCTTCATTTCAACCAATCAGTTTCTGTTCATTGTTTTGAAGAATATTGAATGTTAATCCAGCGTAAGAAGAAGAAGAATGTTAATCCTTGAATAAGCTTGACCATGTCAGTTTGTGATCAGATAAATCCTTGAATAAGATTGACCATGTCAGTTTGTGATCAGATTAATCCTTGAATAAGCTTGACCATGTCAGTTTGTGATCAGATAAATCCTTGAATAAGATTGACCATGTCAGTTTGTGATGAGATAAATCCTTGAATAAGATTGACCATGTCAGTTTGTGATGAGATTCCTTGAATAAGATTGACCATGTCAGTTTGTGATGAGATAAATCCTTGAATAAGATTGACCATGTCAGTTTGTGATCAGATTAATCCTTGAATAAGCTTGACCATGTCAGTTTGTGATCAGATAAATCCTTGAATAAGCTTGACCATGTCAGTTTGTGATCAGATAAATCCTTGAATAAGCTTGACCATGTCAGTTTGTGATCAGATTAATCCTTGAATAAGCTTGATAATGTCAGTTTGTGATGAGATACATCCTTGAATAAGCTTGACCATGTCAGTTTGTGATGAGATACATCCTTGAATAAGCTTGACCATGTCAGTTTGTGATCAGATAAATCCTTGAATAAGCTTGACCATGTCAGTTTGTGATCAGATTAATCCTTGAATAAGCTTGACCATGTCAGTTTGTGATGAGATACATCCTTGAATAAGCTTGACCATGTCAGTTTGTGATCAGATTAATCCTTGAATAAGCTTGACCATGTCAGTTTGTGATGAGATACATCCTTGAATAAGCTTGACCATGTCAGTTTGTGATCAGATAAATCCTTGAATAAGCTTGACCATGTCAGTTTGTGATCAGATAAATCCTTGAATAAGCTTGACCATGTCAGTTTGTGATGAGATACATCCTTGAATAAGCTTGACCATGTCAGTTTGTGATGAGATACATCCTTGAATAAGCTTGACCATGTCAGTTTGTGATCAGATTAATCCTTGAATAAGCTTGACCATGTCAGTTTGTAATCAGATAAATCCTTGAATAAGATTGACCATGTCAGTTTGTGATCAGATAAATCCATGAATAAGATTGACCATGTCAGTTTGTGATCAGATAAATCCTTGAATAAGATTGACCATGTCAGTTTGTGATGAGATAAATCCTTGAATAAGATTGACCATGTCAGTTTGTGATCAGATTAATCCTTGAATAAGCTTGACCATGTCAGTTTGTGATCAGATAAATCCTTGAATAAGCTTGACCATGTCAGTTTGTGATCAGATTAATCCTTGAATAAGCTTGACCATGTCAGTTTGTGATCAGATAAATCCTTGAATAAGCTTGACCATGTCAGTTTGTGATCAGATTAATCCTTGAATAAGCTTGATCATGTCAGTTTGTGATGAGATACATCCTTGAATAAGCTTGACCATGTCAGTTTGTGATCAGATTAATCCTTGAATAAGCTTGACCATGTCAGTTTGTGATCAGATAAATCCTTGAATAAGCTTGACCATGTCAGTTTGTGATCAGATTAATCCTTGAATAAGCTTGACCATGTCAGTTTGTGATGAGATACATCCTTGAATAAGCTTGACCATGTCAGTTTGTGATCAGATTAATCCTTGAATAAGCTTGACCATGTCAGTTTGTGATGAGATACATCCTTGAATAAGCTTGACCATGTCAGTTTGTGATCAGATAAATCCTTGAATAAGCTTGACCATGTCAGTTTGTGATCAGATTAATCCTTGAATAAGCTTGACCATGTCAGTTTGTGATGAGATACATCCTTGAATAAGCTTGACCATGTCAGTTTGTGATCAGATTAATCCTTGAATAAGCTTGACCATATCAGTTTGTGATGAGATACATCCTTGAATAAGCTTGACCATGTCAGTTTGTGATCAGATAAATCCTTGAATAAGCTTGACCATGTCAGTGTGTGATCAGATAAATCCTTGAATAAGCTTGACCATGTCAGTTTGTGATCAGATAAATCCTTGAATAAGAACACACATTTCAATATTTGAGTTGGAGAACTCAGCTACAATGGTTTTGACCATGTCTGCATAATAAAATATCAGCAACAGTGACGATCACTGATAAGAAACAAGGATCTGGACACAAAGTCCTCTGTTGTGACAACATAAAATAGTCTTATCAGACATTGATAGCTAGATGCTAACTGGGCCAAGAGGATGATGCCAGATACAATAACCTACACATCAGAGTAGAGGAGTGAAGTAAGGTATAGACTTGCAGCATTCAAACATCATTTTGTGCAGATGAGATTTGTTGTACATCCTCGATCATCTGTCTCTACTATTTGATGTAAATAGGTGTACGTTTGTCTTTATCATCGCACTCACTCGTTCTGGTACATTCTGTCTAGACATAACTTGTATGTTTCTTCATGCTTTTCATCAACAGACTACCACTTTCAGATTCTCTTTGCTATTAGGACAATGGTCATTAGGATTGCACCATGTCTGCACTAAATTGTCTTTCAGGGCAGTAACAAAACTCCTTCCACTTTGTTGGTCTGTGGGCTACACCAGCTCTGATTCAAGATTGTCATGCTGGTTTCTATGGCCATTCCCCACATTGTCTCAATTGGCCTTTCCACTGAAGTGGTTATGGTGATAGAATGAGAATAATTTCTTTGAAATGATACAAGTAGCTAGAAAATAATCTGCAAATAACCCCAATCATGCATTTGGAACTTAATTCTGTTGTAACCTTCAGTGTTTTGATCTTTCTGCAGCATGCATACCTGTCAAATTCACGAGACAAAACAAAACAAGCACACACACAAATCTTAACGTTAAAAGAACATACGGTACAGGAAAGGTTTTTGTCATGTTCAAGATCAACAGATTTGAAGATACAAACTTACAATATCATTTTTTTTATTTGAAATGTGCTACATTGTAGTTGGTAGTAGCCTCTTTCAGTCATGACTGACTATGGGATGATGCGACCTTGGAGTGGTAACTCTCGTACTGAGTTTTTGGATGTCTTTCTCCTTGTGGCGTTGTTTCACTTCTCCGTGTTGCAAGAGCTTCTCTTCACCCAGCACGAGGTGACTCTTCATGGCACACCTCCACTTAGACTGGTCTGCAGCTTTGTCTTCCCAGGATGTCAGACTCATGTCCAGTGCCTTCGTGTCATACTTAGACACATTTTTTTAACCTCCAACTGTCAGAGGAAGCTTGTGGGGATGCAAGCATCTTCCATACGACGAACATGACTAACCAATCATAGTCTTCGCTGCTGAATAGAAAATATACATGCGTGGGTGACCAGTGCATCTCTACATTTGTCATTCTGACCCTCCATGTAATTCCTATATTATATCAATAAGTTGGTTAAAATCCACGACGTAGCAGGTGTACATGTTTATCTTCCATTGAGGAACAACGTATGTGTGTCACAGCATTCACTGATTTCATACAGTCACCAGGAATTGTTATCATTCAAAATATTCTTTCACAGCAATTTTTGCTGTGAGGCAATATAGGGAGTCTCTGTATAACTTTTATTAAAGAAAAACAGATGCCCCTAGTCATTGCTCTTTGGCTATTGTCTTGAAATGCAGATACACACTGATTTTTGATCAGTCAGATGCCCTCAGTTTATCTTTATGTGTATCCTGGTCCACGTATGAAGCAAATGTTTCAGCCAGTCTACATATTGGTGTGTAATTTAAAGTGTCTTTCATTGTTGGATGAAGAACCTTCAGGTTATGAAGTTTTGGTAAGGAAAGTTGTATGGGTTCTTCCTTCTTTATTTGATAGTTCTCTTTTATGAGATTCTGTCTTTGTGTTCTTTTACAGAATATATCTCTGATGATCTTAACAAATAATTTGAGGCAATAAAACTACTGAATAAAACTTTACAAACTGCTTGTAAGGTCTTATACTGAATACAATGGGGTTACAAACGTTTACTTTGCCTTGCATGTAGCCTCCTAAAGACTAACCATTGCATTGTATTAGATGGAAATGGTAAAATAATTGATGACCTTGAAAAGTTGCTGGTGAACGGGGAAATGGCACTGCTGTGACTGGTCTCTTTGGACTAGAAACATTAAAGGACTAGGGAATAGACACACAACTAAACTAGCAACAGTAACTGTTAATGAACTCACTGGAAAGGAGCCAGAAAGGACTTTATTTATAAAACTAAAATATAAATTCTAAGGTTAATACTTACTTAGTTGTCCATCCACTTTGTGCAGCTAAACACCGAAGGAAGGTTAAGCTGCCTTTCTTGGGGCAAGTATGTTGCGTTGGCTGTTTCTTCTTCTTCTTCTTCTGCGTACACAGTCAGACAGTAACCATTATTTTCTCGAAAAAAGCGGCGGTCATCCTGAGACTCTCGCCACTACCATAGAGCTTGTCTTGCAGTTCCACTGGCAATGGCCACATCTGCTCTCTCTGATCCTCGTATGTCGGGCAGTTCTGCAGCAGATGTTCAGTGGTCATTTTACCAGTACCGCACGGGCATTCGTCGGTACACCCTATCTTCAATTTGTTGAAGAGGTGGTACCTCAGTCTGTTGTGGCCAGTGCGAAGTCTGAAGACAACGACCTGCTCTCTTCGGTTCAACTGGTAATAGGCATCGTTTTTGGTGTAACCAGTATGTTCGGTTTCCCATTTGGACATGTACCTGGCTTTGATAAGCCGTTTTGACTCTTCGTACGTCATACTGGTATCTATTTGTGGTAGCCTTGCACCTTCTTTTGCCAGTCTGTCTGCCTCCTCGTTGCCTTGGATGTTGCAGTGTGACGGAACCCACTGTACCACTACCCTTTTTGGTGCGGACTGTTGGCACAGTTTGCAGAGTGCTGCTCTTAAGTCATTAAGCTCAGTGTTTTTCTGGCTTTTTAGCGCTGTGACTACTTCGAGAGCGTCTGTCAGCAGGACTATATGGCTCTCATTTTCACTGTGTGTTACCATTTCTTCCACTGCCGCCCTCGGTGCCTCTGCCTCTGCTCTGAAATTGCTCGTGTACTTACCAGTAGCGAATGACAGTGTTATTTTTCTGCCATTTGGTAGGTTCAGGAATGCTCCTGCCCCTCCGTTCTGTGTAGTGTTTGTTACAGAGCCGTCGGTGTATGCATGGGTCCAGTCCATGCTTGGGTAGCTTTTCGTTATGAAGCTTAGGGTAGTATCTCTCCTTTCTTTTTCGGTCTGGCAGTTTTTGTTTGCAATGCCTGGTATATTTTCTACCACCTCTGGAAATATATCCTGCCTCCAAGTAGGTTTTCGTACAGTAGTGATGGGTTTTGGTGTTGTTAGTGCGTTTATGGGATCTTCGTGCATCTTTGCTTTGGCTATTTCTGCAAAGTTTCTCCGCTTTAGTTTCCCAGTTCCCAAATTGTTTAGCCTCTGGTACATTGGATGGTCCGTCAGTCTTCGGAGTTTCTCTGACTGCAGCTGGGCTCTGCAGTCTCTTCTGTCGGTCATGGATTGCAGTTTTGTAATCTTTTCAAGTTCTACAATTGGCGTTGACTTCATGCCACCAGTTATGATTCTCATAGCTTGGTTTTGAAGTTTGTTAACTTTGTCGAAGTTCGCCTTCGCTGCTGTTGTCCAAGCCGCGATGCCATACTCGAGAACTGGTCTCACTCTTCCAGTGTACAGTTTCTTTAGTATGCCTTCGTCTGCTCCCCAGCTTGTGCCAGCAAGTTTCCTCATGATCGCCATTCTTTCTCTGGCTTTCATTCGGTTTCTCTCAATCTGACTTTTCCATGTCATGCGCCGATCAAATGTGACTCCCAGATAGGTTGGGTTGTCGTTTGGCTGCAGGATTTTGCCATTTAGGCTTAGTTTGGTACTTTGGGGTTTTAATGAGAGCGAGAATATTGTGCACGTGGTTTTCTCCTCGTTTATTTTGACCAGCCATGAGTTCGCCCACTCTTCCAGCGATGTTAGGGCCGTTTGCATCCGATTTCTTGCTATGGTGAGATTCTTTTCAGAGGTCCACATAGCCAGATCGTCTGCAAACATTGAGCTATGGACTCTTCTTGGTACATTCTCTGTAATATCGTTTATATATACCAGGAAGAGTGTGGGTGACAGTACTCCCCCTTGGGGTACTCCCTGCTCGAGTGTCACCTTTTTGCTCATCTGCCCTTGTACTTGGACTCTGGCCGTTATTTGTTTGAGGTAGTGGTTGATCCACTTGTACATCTTCCCACAAACATCACTTCTTCTTAGCTTGACTCTAAGTCCATCCTTCCAGACTTTGTCAAATGCCTTTTCCAGATCCACCCAAACAGCTACTGTGTGTTTCTGTGCCTGGTAGGCATCTTCTATCTCCTGGGCTATGAGGATGACCTGGTCCTCAGTGGATCTGTGCTGTCTAAAGCCGGCTTGCTGTGGAATTAGTATTCGTTTTTCTTCCAGATGCCACATCAGTCTGGTGTTTATCATCCGTTCCATCAGCTTGCCGACACAGCTCAGTAGGCTTATGGGCCTGTATCCATTCGGATCTGTTTTGTCCTTTCCTGTTTTTGGTACTGGTACCAGTATTGCATCTTTCCATGCCTGGGGTACAATACCCCTTTTCCAGCTTTGGTTCAGGACTGATAGTAGTTTTTCCTTCGCTGTTTGGCCCAGCCCCATCAGCATTTCGTTTGTTATCCCGTCTTTTCCGGGAGATTTCCTTCTCTTTAGTGTTCTCATAGCCTCTTCCATTTCGCGCATTGTTAGTTTGGCCATCATGTGCTCTTCAGGAGCCGTATTTATGTTTTCGTGCCCCTTTAGCTCTTCGCTAATGTCTGTATGCTTATCTGCAGGGACCTCGATGTGGTTTGCTCTGGCATAGTGATCGACAAAGGCGTTTGCGGCTTTCTTACCTGTGATCAAGTTCTCGCCTTGCTTGATAGTAATTTGTTTATTTGACGGGGTTTCGTCGTTCATGGCTTTGACTAGCTTCCATAGCTTGTTCCCTTCTTTGTCCAGGTTTAAACTTTCCGTTTTATTTTTCCAACTTTCTCTTGCTGTTTGCTTGAGAGTGTGTTTGTACTTCGCCGCGGCGGCTTTGAGGGCGATGTTTGCCTCCACGGATTTTTCTCGTTCTGCCATGTTCCTCGCATTTGTTACTGCATCTTCCACTTTCTGTAACTCATCATTCCAGTAGGGCTTATAGTTTTTCCTAGCTCCTCTTGGGATGGTTTCAGTGGCGGCTTGCATTATTGCCTTGCTTAGGCTCTCTACCATGGGCTTCATTTTGGTGTTTCGTGTGTTGATGGTTTCACACAGCCCATCTGTCAGGATTGCAAATCTGTCCCAGTCGGCTCGTTTGTAATTCCAACGTGGGAGCGGTTTTGTTTCCTGTGGGCCTACTTCCATGTCGATAGTTAGCCTGATCGGCCTGTGGTCGCTACCTGCCAGTTGGTTTAGCACCTGGCGGTCTATTTTATAGTGTATGTCCTGTGTGGAGAAGGCCAAATCTGGAGTCGAGGTGGTATGCCATGTTCTTGAATAGAAGCTAGGGCTATCCTCCGGCCTATTGATTAGGGAGAGATTTGCATCTATCTCCCAATCTTCCACTTCGTCACCTCTACTGTCTGTGTCAGAGTATCCCCATCTCTCCGAGTGGCTGTTGAAATCTCCAACTACTATGCAGTTGGAGTCTCTGACCTCCATACTCGAGAGCGATAGGTCTCTGTTTGGTGGTCCGTACAGATTGAAAATGCGGAGTTTCGTCTCTAGAGCCATTATGTCAACTCCTACAATTTCTGCTTGTCCGGTGTGATTGACAGGTACCGCGCTACTCGGTATGCTGTTTCTGGTCAGTATCAGGACCCCTCCTTTGTGACCTTCTCTATCTAGACGGAAGGTCTGGTATCCTCTGATTGAGAATTTATGGTTATTGTTGAGGTGCGTTTCCTGGATACATGCCACGTCAATCTTACCTTCATGCAGGTGGTGTGTTAGGGAAAGTTTTTTGTTAATGACTCCCTCCGCATTCCACTGTAGTATTCTGAGGGTCTTGAAGTTTTGGCCAATAGACGTTACCCCATAGCCATGTGCCTTGACTCCACGACACATGGGTGGGTGACCACCAGTAGTCAAGGGTGGGCCCCTTCGAGGCGTGAGGCCCGGCGCTATCGCTGCCTGGCGGGTCTCCTCAGGATGAGCGCCATACGTTTTTCGAATAGGTTGTGCTGCCATCATACTGTGATTTACGTTGCACTGTTTTGTTAGGCTTGCGGCCCCGTGCATCCGATTTCAACAGGCGTTTCTGTAGGGATGCCCTCCTTAGCCTTTGGCTGTCCCCAGCCTATCTGCAAGGCAGCAGTTGTTTACGATCAGAGTTTTCTCTCCTATGGAAGTTGTCTTTCCAGACTATCGAGTCTTCACTACTCGTGTCTATAGGGTGCAATGATGGTTTGTGATATATGAGATGGACTGGTTTACCCGGAAGAGAGGCAGTCCAGTGTGTCTGTATCCCAGGATCGTCACGTCCTGCCAGAAACGTAGCATTTGCATGTGAGTGGGGTATCTCTTTTTCCCTTTGTTTTCTTGGCTTCTATGCAGGGATGGTACGCCTAGCATTCCCCGCCACCTGGGGTGTTGACACAGTGGGGCAGGTGTGCAATGTCCGCTGGTCTGCATCTCTTCTGCGTCCAGCATGATAGTTATGGCTGATAACGTACAGAGGTAGATATCGTAACCGGAGTGCATTTAGCCAGAGGACAAGCCTGGTAATGTCACAGAGATGTTGGTCGCCTGGTGTGCGGACAACTCTCATGGTCAGTGGTTGAGTCTTGACAGTTCACAGTGTGGTGGCTGCTCTACTGTTTTCGACACCCCGACCAGGTTCTAAGTCTTTGGTTGGTGTTTTTCGCACCCCATCGCCGTATAGGGTGAGTATCAAGCAGTTTTCCGCCCGCTTTGATTTGCGGGCGGCAAGGACCTCTTACTGTGGCTCTACCTGATAGGGCTGGGGCGCAAGCCCCAGGTCCCGAGCATGTAGGGGCCTCCCATTGCAGTGGTGCTGAGATTTTGGGCGGGATTGCGGCTTTCAAGGGTTCGGCCGTAATCCCCCACATGGTAGCCTCGCGCCCTTGGCTTATCAGCCTGGTACGTGAACCAAAGTGTCTGCGGCTCCTCTCGATTTGAGCTGGTTTTCCGTAGCAACGCCCTGTCATTTGTAGGGTAAAACTGACCTGTCTTCAGATCTATTTCCAGCACCCGTTCACTATTTGGTCAGACGAATTTATTGAGGGCTTTTGTTTGTCAATGACCAGGTATTTGAAATCTGCGGAGTTAAACACGATTTCCGTAGCGTTCTTTCATTTGAGCTGACTTGTCGTCCGTGAGTCTAATACCAGCGTACGTTCATTATTAGACCCAAACGGCAGCGCTCTCAATTTGTCAGTTGTTCTACAGCATTGGCGTGTTCAGTCAAATTAAGCCGCAGGTTCCACACCTGGTGGTGCCCTTTCGTCAATTCCCTTAGCGAGATGTCAAGTTTCTTAAAGGGAAGCCCCAAAGATTTTCGAGGGTCTAATTCCAGCACATGTTCTCTATTAGACCCCACTAAGGTGTACTTTTTGATAGTCATTCTGCAGTATTGGCGTGGTAAGTTAACTTAGGTCCTCCAGTTCCGAAAACCAACAAAATAGAACCGAGGTCCTATTCCATTATTCCATGCACCATTATTCAGGCAGCCGAGGCCTGCTTTGAACACTCTAATTTTTTCAAAGTAAACGCGCCGGCCACCCAGGACGCTCAGCGAAGAGCACCCGTGGGAGAGAGCCGGCAGACGGTAGGGCAGGAGACAACGGGCAGTGAACCGGCGCGAGCCGGACCGCCCGCCTGCGCCTGAGATCCAACTACGAGCAACAACTTTAATATACGCTATTGGAGCTGGAATTACCGCGGCTGCTGGCACCAGACTTGCCCTCCAATAGATCCTCGTTAAAGGGTTTAAAGTGTACTCATTCCAATTACGGGGCCTCGAAAGAGTCCCGTATTGTTATTTTTCGTCACTACCTCCCCGTGCCGGGAGTGGGTAAGTTGCGCGCCTGCTGCCTTCCTTGGATGTGGTAGCCGTTTCTCATGCTCCCTCTCCGGAATCGAACCCTGATTCCCCGTTACCCGTTACAAACATGGTAGGCATGTCACGTACCATCGACATTTGATAGGGCAGACATTTGAAAGATGCGTCGCCGGCACATGAGGCCATGCGATCAGCACAAAGTTATCCAGAGTCACCAGTGGGGACGCCGCAACCCCGCGAGGGGAAACGACGATTGGTTTTGAACTAATAAAAGCGCTCTTTCCGCGAGGGTCGGAGCTTGGTAAGCATGTATTAGCTCTAGAATTGCCACAGTTATCCAAGTAGGATCGTGTCATCTAAGGAACCTCGACTGATTTAATGAGCCATTCGCGGTTTCACCGTGAGACAGTGTGAACTTAGACATGCATGGCTTAATCTTTGAGACAAGCATATGACTACTGGCAGGATCAACCAGATATCTGTCGGAGACGTACGTACTGCGCACACCGGTCGGCGGAGGAAGGGTGTGTAAAAAGCCTCACTGGGACGGCCGCAGGGACCGACTGACGGGACGGACGGACGGTTGTTCCACCCGTCCCTCACTCCGTCGACCTAGGACCGCCTGACAGGGGCCTCCCACACGCACCAGACGACCGACCGACCGACCGGGCTCGCTCGAGGAGGGATGGCAGCGCTCTGTGCAGAACGGATCCCAACGACCTCGGCGACGAATTTCACTGGGACTAGAGACACAATTTGGCCTGCCGGCCCTTCTTCTCCGTAGGGAGAACGCAGGGCCTCGAGGCAACGATTCCTGCTTTCCATTTGCCGGTCACAAGCTCTTTGCGAGAGTCGGACCACCAGCGAGACGTACTGTCGAGCTCTGCTATAAGCCTTAGATAAATCACCACGGACGGACCACGTTTCCTGATACGGACCAGACTAGCGCACCTCGGTGGAGGAGCCACTACCACAAACCGCACCCAATTCGCACTACGGGGAAAGGCAGGCGAGCGTTTTCCGCAAGCCCGCGCTATCGCTCCGCCTGGCGGGACTGAGATCGCTTTACGAACACTGGTTGAAATTGAGTCGCCGCAGCGAGACAACTACCCCAGATCGTTGGCTGTTTAACTCCATGCTTTAGTAAGATTTCTCATATGTCTTCTATCCATCTGTCATTTGATTTTCCTCGTGTCATGTAGCCAGACCTTCTGTGGTAGGAGATCAGATTTCATTCTCATGAGATGACTGAACCATCTTATGTTCTGTCTTGATATATATTCAGCACAAGAGCTAGTATCACAGTTTCTTGATCTGTATTCAGCACAAGAGCTAGTATCACCATTTCTTGATATGTATTCAACACAAGAGCTAGTATCACGATTTCTTGATATGTATTCAACACAAGAGCTAGTATCACCATTTCTTGATCTGTATTCAGCACAAGAGCTAGTATCACCAGTTCTTGATCTGTATTCAGCACAAGAGCTAGTATCACCATTTCTTGATCTGTATTCAGCACAAGAGCTAGTATCACCATTTCTTGATATGTATTCAGCACAAGAGCTAGTATCACCATTTCTTGATCTGTATTCAGCACAAGAGCTAGTATCACCATTTCTTGATTTGTATTCAGCACAAGAGCTAGTATCACCATTTCTTGATATGTATTCAGCACAAGAGCTAGTATCACCATTATTTTGTTATGTCTCATATTATCTCTCCTGATGATACCAATGTCTTTTCTTAGACATTTCATTTTGCAAGTTGCAATGTTCCTCTCCTGTGCCTTTGATAAGGACTAAGTCTGATATTGGTAGACCAGGACTGGGATAAATACACTGTTTATCTGTTGTTTTGTTGCCAAGCTTATGACTGGGTGTTGCAAATATGACTTGTAAGTCAAAGCAAAGGCTTTTTGACATGACGTTTTCCATCTTCTGTGCAGATACTTCCCATGTATTTGAACTCTTGAGACTGCTTAATTTTGATATTGTTTACATGTGTGTTAAATAAAACATGTCTTGTTTCTAAAAAGAAAAAGGGGAATAAAATTCATCACTTATCACTTCTTTGTAAGGTGGGGACGGCGTGGTCTAGCGGTTAAGTAACACGGCTCACAACCCAAAGGTGCTGGGTTCGATCCCCATCACAGCACCGGCCGTTACCCTGGGAAAGCAAACCCTTAGAAAATGCAGGAGAAAGCAGACCCTTGCATAGAATGCATGCCGAAGTCGGATGCACTGGGCCGTCAGGCACAAAATAAAAACTAGTGCAACACACAACGCCTTTGGGGAATAGAGAAAACGGCGAACGCAAAAAAAACAACAAAAAACATCATTGTAATATATCCAAGATGGAGATAATAGATGGAGAGAATACTGCAGAACCATGTATGCAGATAGCACAAAGTGCTCAGTTACAATCCTACCAAAGGATGAGAAAGAACCTGAACCAACATTGGAAGAAGTACGCTCAGAAATCAAAAGCCTGAAAAAGTGAAAGTCCCCAGGATGTGATGATATCCCAGCAGAGCTAATACAAGCAGGAGGGGAGGCAAGTGCTAGAGTCTATCACAAGCTGTGTAAACAGATATGGTGCAGAGTGGCCAGAAGCATGGAAGAAATCGATTTATATTCCCCTCCCCAGAAAATCCTATTAATAAGGATAGAGAAAAGATTTGAATCTGAAATTCACGTAGTTCAGGCAGGTTTTAGGAAAGACAGAGGGACCACATATTTAATATGAGGAATATCTACGAACAATGTAGACCTGTACACATGTTTCATTGATTACACCAAGGACTTCAATACGGCAAAACATCATCAAAATATGTGGAAAATCATTAAGGAAATGGGGTTTCCTGTGCATATTAATTATTATTAATCTTATTGAAACATTATACCAAGACCAACAAGCCGCTGTCCAAGTATCTGGGAAAACATCGGATTGGTTTGCAGTACAAAAGGGAGTAAGACAGGGATGTATCGTCTTACCTTATCTATACAACATATATGCAGAATGAATAATGAGAAATGTTCGAGAAGATGAGAACATTGAAAGTTTCGACCCATTTACGATTGGCGGGTACTAGATTCCAGAGTTACGATTCACAGACGACACAGTGATACTATCAAGAAGTGCAGAAGGGCTAGAGCAGCTAATTTCAGTCGTAAATGGACACAGTAAAAAAAAACCTGTTTATAAACATAAATAAAACAAAGATAATGACCACCGACAAAACACAATGTCAGCATAAATTTACAGTGGGTGGTGAGGAAATAGATCAGGTCACACATTTTGAATATCTGGGCTCCAGAATTGACAAAAATGGCGACTGCTCGAAAGAAATCAGAAGAAGACTAGCATGGCAATGCAGAGACTGAACAGCCTGAAGAAATCATGGCAGTGTACAAACAAAATTATAAAAGTAAAAGTCTTGAGAACCTGTGTTTTTCCTGTGGCAGCTTATGGCTGCGAATCATGGACGATTACCAAAACTTCCAGACAAAGAATCGAATCTTTCGAGTCAAAATGTTACAGAAAGATCCTCAGAATACCTTGGACAAAGAAAAAGACAAATGTAGACATTCGGCAAGAGTTGAACATTGAGGAGAACTGGTTTATCAATTCTATTTTGGCTAGAAAATGGAGAGAACAGCGATGGAAGGTATGGTGCCAGGCAAAAGAGGAAGGGGTAGACCAAGAGGACGATGACACCAAGATATCCAGGAATGGCTGGTATGACTCTTGCGGAATCTGGAGTTTTGGCAAGGGAACGAGTTTATTTCAGACAGACTGTGATGGGAGCGACGTTCTATAATGGACATGCTACATGATGATGAATATATCCAAAATTGCTGTAGCTACTAAACTGGTTTAGTTTCAATGGTTGACCATATTTATACAATCCATGAGTTTAAGACTTAAACTTTAAGTGAATTTGCTTCATAAATAGGCCAGCCATAATGACAAGCTACGCCACAGAGGTGGTCAGAAAAACAAATGCCAATAATTGTCCCAAATACAAAGATATTCGCAGAGGAAGTTATTAGAAAAATAAAAATGCTACAAAATAACCAAGATTTTTTAGACACTAAATAAGAAAATAAAAGATAAATAGTGAATGGACCGGGGGCCATCTTTGAAACAGCAAGGGCGGATACTCTCAATAATAAATGTATTCACTTTAAAAAAAATTGTCACAAGACGCAGCTAACGTCCAAGACATAAGAAAATTATATTGCTTATCGACTTTCTGTCGAAGACGGATGTGTTGGACCGAAAGATGCAAATAACACAGCAACAACGCATTCCATTCTCCGGACTATATCATGTACTGTAAAGCCCTGTTCAGGACTAGGTAGTGGGAGATTGAGAACGAACACAAAAGAAGAAGTCCAAAAGATTTTTATGTTTCAAAGCAATTAGATTTAAGAGTTAACTTAACGTCTTTATACTGGTTTAGAAGACTCTGCAGAGTCTGTATACAACCAGTTCCATTTACATCACCTTCCTCTAGAATCTGTTCTTAAATGCATTGACCGTCCCAGCCTCCACCACCTCACTTGGCAATGCATTCCAAGCATTCACTACTCTCTGGCTAAAGAAATACTTCCTAATATCTAATCTGGACCTCTCCTTAGTCAACTTGTAGCTGTGCCCTCTTGTCCTTGTTGGTGGTTGTACTTTAAAAAACTTGTTATAGTCTACTTTATCCATTCCTCTGATCATCTTATACACCTGTATTAAGTCACCACGAATTCTTCTCTCTTCTAGACACTGAAGGCCAGTTCTTTTTAATCTTTCTTCATAACTGTAATTCTGGAATCCCACTATCAGCTTTGTCGCTCTTTTTTGTATTCTCTCCAGCATGTCTATATCCCCTCTCTGATAAGGACTCCACACCTGTACACAGTACTCCAATCTAGGTCTAACTAATGCTTTATACAGTTTGACTATCACTTCCTTGCTCCTATGTTTAATATTTCTTTTTATCATCCCTAACATTGCATTTGCCTTTTTTACTGCAACCTGAACTTGCTCCCTCACCTTACATGTATGATCTATTATAACCCCTAAGTCCCTTTCTTTATCTATCTTTCTAATATTGTTCTCTCCCATTCTGTAATTATGTTCCATATTGGATCTACCCATGTGGATGACTGTACATTTATCTACATTAAACTCCATTTGCCAGATTACAGACCATTCTCGAATTTTATCTAAATCCGACCTCAATATATCCACTTCTGCTTTAGATGAGACACTACTGCATAGTTTCGTGTCATCAGCAAATTTTGTTGAAAGATTCAATCTCGACTTCAATCATTAATGACAAAAATGGATCTCCAATATTGAACTAACAGTTAAGACAATAGCGATAGAAAGAATACTTCCCAAACCAGCAGGCACTCAAGCACTGGTCAGGTAACCACAGTAGAATTCATAAAAAAAAGGAGAAGAATAGATTCACACTGGGGATCACATGAGTCATTATCACTTTGGGGAGAGAAGGCAGAGACTGTTGCAATTGGAAATCGGACCTCAAGGTAAAAGAATAAGTGAAAATGCCCATAATTCTCATGGCTGTGATATATACCGATGGATCTGTGCTACGCGATACAAAAGTCGGTTGGGGGCTTGGACTGAATGGCAGGGTGGTTGCTGAGAGGAAAGGTGCATATTTGACAATAGTCACCAGAATCAGAATGGAGATCCAGGCAGTGATTTCGGCTCTGAGGTGGCTATCTAGGCGATCTTTAATTATCTCGGACTCCTAATCCTTTCCTTGGAAGTTGCAGAAGGACTGGCTGTGACATAAGGGGATAGTGAATATAGATGACTTTAACCTCCAGGTACTTGTGTGAATGTACTGTCTTGTCCATGCTGGGGTTTGGGGGAATAAAAAAGCTGATATCCTGGCTTCAGCGGCACTCGTATTGGGAAAATTGACAATAGATGGAGGTGGCATTTTAATGTTGATTAACGACGGCCTTTTGGATGAAGATACTGCAATCGATGAACCAGCATTGCCTACTTTGCTGAGTTTTGAAATCATACGAGGGTCCAACAGAGAGGACAAAGCAGGAGTGTTTACAATCAGGGAGTTACGTGAACCATTAGTATCTACACTATTCGCTATTTGCTGAGAGAGACTGAGCATCTTCCCAGAAGCAATGATTGCAATGACGTCGATTCTTAACAGAACAGAACCAACATGGTCCGTAGATCTACACAATCCTTTGAAATTTTGAGCTCTCGTCCCTCAGTGAATTATCACCGTCTCGTATAGATAGCGAGCATTCCATGCCCTTACTGTCTGCGTTTTTTAAGATCACTCATTGGACTCGTCAGCAACCTTATCCTCCATCCACAATCCCAACCCACAGACTACCCAAATGAAAGAACTGGTTGAACGAAAAGAGAAAAGGTCTTCATTACACGTGATGGACTAGCAACAAAAACCTCGGTGTAACAATTCTTGACTGCCGTGCTGATAGTCAAAGAGGGAAGTAACTAGCAATATTTGTTTTCTTGATGCTGAAAGTCAACTTGGTTTTTCGGAATAATTCTACACAAGACACTGCAGGTCATGAGCTTTCAGCGTGTTACACAGCTCTTGTCAAGGAGGGTTCTCAAGTTGTCAAGGTAACTAACAGAGCAAGAATGTAGATTTGTAAACATTATTTATTTCAGGATTGTCATTGTATTTTTATGAGGTTTATCCGTGTAGTGTCTACACTATAATAGTTAGTAGTTAGTAGTACTAGTACGACTGTACGACACTCTACACTACTACTGTTTCTTAGACTCTTAATCTTTTTCTTACGTTTGTCTACGTATAGTCATTAGTCTACAGTGTCAGTGTACTCACTTACCGAACACTCGATTTAAATAATAAATTATACGTTCTTTCTTCAAGTTGGTTATACTTAACTTAGTATACAATTATGAGTTAGTTGCCCATCGCAAGCGAAGATGGCGTCAACGCCGACAGCGTCAGACTAGTTTATTCAGATGTGACTACTGACCGTATGTGACTGTACAGTCTGATTTGAGCGTTACAAACTCTATCGTACGTAGGGCACACATGAACAGCATTTTTAGTTGGGCAGTCTTGCATTCTTTCCTTTTGTGCAGCTCGCTTTTCCTGCACCTCCGTGATGATCCTCTGCTCAGCAGTGGAAGCACCATGTGTGACGGCATTGCGCCAGGCTGAGTGGTTCAGAGCAAGCAGCTGCAAGTCAGCAACATCAATGGAGAAACTTTTCAAAGAAACTTTTAGAGTGTCTTTGTATCGTTTCTTTTGTCCCCCCTGCGAGCGCTGTCCTGCCATGAGCTCACCGTTCACCAGTTGTTTAGGGAGGCACTCATCTGACATGCAAACAACATGCTCTGTCCATCTGATCTGGGCTCTCTGTAGCAGCATATGGATGCCAGAGAGTCTAGCCCCGCTGAGGACTTCAGAGTTGGGCACTCTCACCTGCCAACAGATCCTGAGCAGTCTTTGGAGACAGTTTAAGTGGAAATGATTAAGTTTCCTCACATGCCTGCTATAGACTATCCATTTTTCGTATGCGTATAAAACGGTGGCTAGCACAACAGCACGATACACACTAATCTTGGTGGCAACACTGATTGCCTGCTGATCCCAAACATTTTTCGTAGTCTTCCGAATACAGCACTCACCTTGGAAATCCTGTTGTGGATCTCACAGTCGATATTTCTTCTCTGGTGAGGGTACTGCCAAGGTAGGTAAAGCTATCAACTGCTTTTAGGCATTGTCCCTGTATAGGGACATTTGGTTCGTGATAGGGTTTCCCGAGCGCAGGTAGAAACATTACCTCCATTTTCTTGGTATTTACAGTAAGACCAAAATTAGTGCATGCAGTTGAGAACTCATTCATGATTGCCTGCATGTCCTGTTCTGAGCACATGTTAATTGCGCAGTCGTTGGCAAAGAGGAGATTAAGATAGTTGCAATTACGACAATTATGAATTAATAATTCATCAACATCTGGTTTGATCAGTCCCGAAGACTGGTTGTAAGGTTGTCCTGAGTATGTCTCTCCATTTATTTGATCCTATACTCTGCAGTTCTCTTCATTGCAGTAACAGTTTGTACTTTAATGTCCCTGCATGCCTGAGATCTAGTCGAATCTTAGTCGCCCCTGTCCTCTCTTTCTTTGAATCACGTCCTCTAGTATCGTCTGTAGAACTTTCATGTCTCATATTGTGACCCAGTCAACCCAAACAAATGTTTTTGAATCATGTGCAATAGACTATTTATCTTTATGCGTCCACATCAGTGAGTACTACTACATACATTGTCATTGTATCTTCTTTCTGTCCAACTCACTCTTTCCATTCTCCTATAGCACTACATTTGAAATGCTTTCAAGCTTTTTTCATCTTTCTTCACTAAAGTCCATGTTTCAGCCCCAAACAGTGCAATTGGCCATATATGAGTGACAATTATTCTTTTCCTCAATTTTATCCTGATATTCTTTGAGGTTAACAATTTATGTTTTTCTCTGAATCCCATTTTTGCCATTGCAATCCTCGTCTTAATTTTGTCTTCTTCTTTCGTTCGCTTTAAAATATTGTCTATATCTGCAATGTTGTCTCTTGTATAAACTTCACTGTCTTTTGTAGTTCACATACAGGTCCATAAAGTTTCTCTTCCGGTCTTGTTTCCATGGGCCAGTGAGATTTTCTCTGTATATCATATTCGAGACAGTTTTGTAGTATGTGCTCTGCTGTCTGGGG
Organism: Ariolimax columbianus; assembly: GCA_036924085.1. Taxonomy (NCBI): domain Eukaryota; kingdom Metazoa; phylum Mollusca; class Gastropoda; order Stylommatophora; family Arionidae; genus Ariolimax; species Ariolimax columbianus. Next base: position 90,023,198 of record JAVGWX010000009.1, read on the forward strand.
CGCCTGTCCACATGTACAAATGGCCGAGTTGCCAATCTTCATTTTTGTGTGCATGTGGCTGCGGAGTCGGTTGTGTCCTGTTCTAAGGCGCAACACAACAGTTTGCTCTTGTCTGTTCATGTTATGGTAATCGTCTGGTGTTACTGTTGGTGACTTTCTGATTGATTTGATCATCCTTATCTTCTGTTGGTATGTAACTGGTACATCTGGTTGCTCGTCTGCAGCACCCTCCTTTGCCAGTCGATCTGCTCTCTCGTTTCCTGGTACTCCACAATGAGAAGGTATCCACTGCATGACAATCTTGCGCTGGTTGCTCAGTTCAGACAGTAGAGCCTGTAGATCTGGCAGTTTCTCAAATTTAAGTGCTTGGAGTGCTGATTGTGCATCTGTAAGAAATACTACAGGTTGTGAACTGACTTTGGTTTTCAACAGTTTCTCAGTTGCCACCTTGATTGCCTGTATTTCTGCATCATATGTATGACAGAATTTCCCAGTTGGTACTCTGACTGTATCCCTAATGTTGTTTGGGTATTCTATGTACACTCCCGCTCCACCATTCTTTACTGCATTCTGTGCTGACACGTCTGTGTATACTCTGATCCAGAGGTCTTGTGGGTATTCTTCATCCAGGAAATTGAGGATCACTATCCTACATTGCACACTGTTCTGTTCATCCTTGTCTAATATTCCTTTCACTTTTGTTTGAATGCACACTGATAGTCCGTGCTCATCTCTCCAAGGGGTTTGTTCTGGCACAGACTTTAGGGGGATGTCAACTTCAGGTAGATCCATAATTTGCCTGCGAAGTCGTTTCGCCTGATGCATAAAACTACTTCTTTTCAGTCTTCCCATTGCTAAATTTTGAAATCTGTCTTTCATTGGATGGCTTGGCATGCAGAGGAACTTTTCTGCCTGTGTTAATACCTTTGTATCTCTGCATTCTGTTAGTGCTTGTATCCTTCCCATTTTCTCCATCTCCACTATAGGTGTTGATTTCATTGCTCCTGTAATGACCTTGAGTGCCTGATTTTGCACCTTATCCACCTCTTTTAGGGTAGTGTTTGCTGCGGGCATTTTTCTGTGTTAATGTTTACACACCATCTGGTTGTCCATGAGGTCAAGGCATTAATAGCTCTTTGCAGCATTCTGGTGGCCACTGTTACTTGCTCATTTGTACACCATATTACCAAGTCATCTGCATACATTGCAACTTTTGTTCCTTGTGGTAGCTCAGCAATCAAGTCATTGATGTAGACTATGAAAAGTGTAGGGGAAAGAACCCCTCCCTGAGGCACACCATGATGCAGTAGAATTTTCTTACTCTTGAGGACATCTAGTTGGACTCTGGCTCTTCTGTTATGTAAGTATGCTTTTATCTATTTGTACATCCTACCCATCTCCATTATTTCTCAGTTTCTTTAAAAGTCCTTCTTTCCAAACTTTATCAAAAGCTTTTCTTAAGTCTATCCATGCTGCTAATACTAATTTCTTGTCCTGGAATGCGTCCTCGATCTCTTGTGAGAGGTATGTTGCCTGGTCTTCAATGGAGTTGCATTTCCTAAATCCTGCCTGCTGTGGCACAAGAAGGTTTTGGCTCTCAAGATACCACTGCAGCCTTAGGTTGATAATACGTTCCATTGTTTTACATATGCAGCTTGTGAGGCTGATTGGTCTATAGCTGGATGCCATGGAACTGTCTTTCCCTGGTTTTGAGAGTGGTATCATGATTGCTTCTCTCCAGGTCTGTGGGACTGTACAAGATGTCCAACAACTGTTGAAGATCTGAAACAGCTTCGTTTTTGCAGCTGTTCCCAAGTTCTTGATTATCTCATTGGACACTCCATCTGTTCCTGGCGACTTTCTCATTTTCAGTTTGGATATTGCAAACTCCAGTTCTTTGTATGTGATTGGTTTCTCCATAACTTTGGGTATGGCATCTCGATCTGTATTTTGTCGTTCGACCCGGCACTGTACCTGCCTGGTTGTCCACCACAGGCCGAGCGCCATAACGTTTTGCAGATATAGGCATACTTTCATATTGCATATTTGCATGGCATCCTGATTGCTGTGGTGCGCCTTTTGGCTGGTTACCTCAGTCTTCAGCACCTTAACGTTGCTTGGGCAGACTGTGGTCTTGCCCGAAAGGATGTGTGATGATGATGATATGAACTTATGGACCCATTTTTCAAGTATCCCCGAAGAGAGGCAGTCCAGTGTGTCTGTGTTCTAGGATCGTCACGTCCTGCCAGCGTAGCATATACATATGAGTGGGGTATCTCCTTACTCCCTTTTAGTATTCTTGGCTACTCTGCAGTGATGGTACGGCCTAGCATTCCCCGCCACCTGGGAGGTCGTCACAAAGGGGCAGAGGTGCAATGTCTGCTGGCCTGCATCTCTTCTACGTCCATTGGGATGACTGATAGAAGTCAAAAGCAAAGAACGAGGCAAGAATGAATTTAACCCATGAAGTGGGGGTGGATTAGTTTAGCCCAGAGCGTGTACCACTTGCCGGTGGGTTCTGCAGCTCCACCTAAAGGGCTCCACTTGCTCCTCGGCCTCTTAGTCTGGCCCCTGTCCAAGGACCTGTCCGGCTTGGGTGACCCTAACAGGAGTAAAACTCCCGCCGGCATAGCCCCCTGGATCACTGGGACACACAAGCTCTCCAACCCCGTCAAGGTAGGCCGACATTTGGAGAGAATTGTTGTCTCATTGTGGGTATCTTCTGTTATGATTTGCTCAAATATGTCAACTTCTGTACTTCTTTGATTATTTCTCCATTGATGGATATATTTATTTACCTATGCTGCTTAGATATTACCAAAGTCTTTATCTTTTATGTGTTTATTTTTATGCCAAACTCTTTTGCCGTGCTATTAATTTTTTTCAAACAGCATTTATAACGTTGCTACTTATCCTCCAACTATCTCTTGGTCATCTGCAAATTTGATGACATTAACTTTCATACCATTAACTTTCATACCATTAACTTTCATACCATTAACTTTCATACCATTAACTTTCATACCATTAACTTTCATACCATTAACTTTCATACCATTAACTTTCATACCATTAACTTTCATACCATTAACTTTCATACCATTAACTTTCATACCATTAACTTTCATACCATTAACTTTCATACCATTAACTTTCATACCATTAACTTTGACACCCCTATTACAACTGTGCATAAGCTTGGCCATCATAATCTCATAATATGCATTATAGAGACTCTGGGAAAGCAAGCTGCCCTGTCGTACCCCCTGTTTTATGGAAACTGGATCCCCGAGACCTTCTGTGATTGAAATAATCGCCTCTTAATTTTCATACAGGTCCTGGATTAAGTTAATAAGTGGTCTTTCTGTACCTATCTTTAGCTGCAGAATCTTAAATACTTTGCTCTGAGAGACCCGATCAAAGGCTTTCTAATAGTCAGTAAAACAGATAAATAGTGTACATCCTTATCAATCATTCCTTCTCTGAGAAGCCGCAATGATCCAATGCCATCCCATGTACCTCTGGCCTTGCGAAATCTAAACTGGTTATCTTTCAGTACTTCCTCTATCTTTCAATCAATTATTATCCAAATAATCTTCAAAAGAATTTTAGATGCATGTGTTATCAAACTTATCGTTTAAAATTAATAATTATGTCATGTTATTTAGTGTGTTGGCTTTTCATGTTAAATTAGATCACTAATAATTTATAATGAATCATTGAATGCGACTGCTTCTGGGTTGCACTAGAGATATCCCACCCGATATCCTATAAAGAAGAGGTACTGACTAGAACTTCTGTCTGTGATATCCAGATATGAAGATTATCACAGATCAAAGTCTAAATCAACTATATGTGAGTTACTGCCGACAAGAATGACTCACTGTACAGTAACACTTCAGACATCAAGAGAACAATAGTCAAAAGAGAGGTGCTGTGGACGGCAGAGATAATGGTTTGATAGGTGATTACTGTTCAGATGATAGTCAAGGGAGAACGATAGATTATCACAGTCATCATTGCCCTCAGTAGAGAATGCAGAGAGCAGTGCAATATAAGAGCAGAGCATGAGTTGAGGTTAGCCAGCTATAAGTGCTAACACTCAGAATAGTGATGCCGTCATATACAAATGGGTCGATGCTATGCACTGGGGAATCAGGTTGGAGTTTCTCTGCTAGAGTGAGAGGTCAGGTTGTTTCTGATCAGAGCGGTGTATACAGAACAACCTCCAGTATGAGAATGGAGATTGAAGGAGGTGTTATCTGGGATGGCTATCAAAGGCCTCTTAAACTGGGGCCGTTAACGTGTCACGTTTTCAATCCTTACTTTTGGAAAGTACAGAAGGGCTGGCTAAGGCATGAGTGGATAGCAACTGTAGAGGTCTCACATCTTCAGGGAATGGTGTGGATCTACTGTCCTTGTCATGCTGTGTTCTGGGCAACGAAAGAGCTCACATTCTAGCTATACAAGCACCCATTATAGGCACTTTGTATATGAATAGGGGTGACATTTTGAAGTCTATCAATGACCACTTGTTTGACGACAGTGCTAATAATAGATGAATCCACAATACACAGACTGCAGAACTTTCAAAAATTAGTGTTGAGTGGAGTACGGCGCATGAGAGGACGGAGCAGAGCGCAAGATAGGACGGAGTCGGAGTATGATCAACCAATGAGCTATATGAACAATCAGTATCCACACCTATAGCCATTTGCTCAGAGAGATTGAGCACCTATGGGTATGCCTGGAGTGCAGTGAAGTAGATTCTTAATAATAGAACAGAACCAATACTGGGGAAGAAGACATTTTATTTTTAAAATGCAATTTCTTGTTTGCCCTTAATTAACTACTGTAAAACTTTGTATGAGAGAGAGAGGGGGGAGGGAAGGAGAGAGAGAGAGAGAGAGAGAGAGAGATACTCTGGAAGAAGATCTAATAAGATAACTCAAATATTAAATCAAACAGCATTTTTAAAGCCTTAATGGGAAGACAGTTTAAATGAATCTCATGACTATATACATGTTTATCAAGAGATCTATAGAAAAAAACATGCTGAAAAGTAAATCTGAAGCAAAACATTGACTTGGAGGTGGCGTCTTATCTGATAAACAAATATTGTCAATGCAGAGTATGTTCCAACTGTGACTTTATTATTTGTGACACTTTGGAGTTAATTTATGCTTAGAAGTAGCGTAACGTCTATCATAAAGTTTTTCGGCCTCGTTTAAGTTACACATAATGTTCAAAACTACTCTTGTTCACAGCGTAAGCGTTCGTCACCACAACTTTGATGGAGAAGCTCCAAGCAAAACTCATATGTCACTTATAGCAAGAGAAGATGAGTCTCATACATACATCATAACATACAGCAATTATGGCCTGCGTTTCTCTTCAGGATTAGGAGTTCTGGGACCATGTGCTTTATTTCCTCGAGCTATTCTACATTGGAATGTAAGTTGCTTAGTTAAATAACTAGTAGATCATTAAGAGAATTGATGTGCAGCTTCAGGGTTAGGAAGTTGTGCCGAGACATGACCATCTACACCTGTTGGTATGACACTTGAAGAATAGAGAAGAAGAATATTTTTGAATGCATTTCATGTGCATTTAGTTCAGTTATTGTGCTGTAGATCAGGTTAGAAGAAAGTAGACAAGAAAAACAAAATATGATCAAGCAAATGATTGAGAACTTGTTTAAGGTCTTAGCTCAAATAATTACAACAAATATCTGATTTATAATTTTTTTATTTATTGTTAGTTTTATTTGATGTCCTTGGGTTTTTTTTTCATTGTTCCTTTAATGCAACAAAGTTGCATTAACTCTTTGAATACATCTAGTCATTATAAAAGCCACAGAATTTTCAGTTGCCTACGTTTAGCAACTTTAACATCATCTTGTTTCTTTGCTAAACCATACAAGTTTTTAAGTTACCTTATAAAAACTAATTCCAGTTTCAATCAAGGCTAGTTCTTATTCCATTTGCCTTGATATAGATGTGTGTGGAATTGAATTCAACTTAATTTTGATAATTTTCTTTGCGTGTTTGCGTTGTTAACCTTCACCAGACATGCACTAAAAAATTGACGTAATTTCATCTGCAGCTGCACTAATTTTCAGCACGTCATACTTTACTATGGTTGTTGACTTTGTGTCATTAACCAACCAACCTATCTAACCATCTCTTTGTGTCAATAACAAACCAACCAACCTAACCATCTCTTTGTGTCAATAACAAACCAACCAACCTAACTATCTCTTTGTGTCAATAACCAACCAACCAACCAACCAAACCATCTCTTTGTGTCAATAACCAACCAACCAACCTAAACATCTCTTTGTGTCAATAACCAGCCACCCAACCTAACCATCTCTTTGTGTCAATAACCAACCAACCAACCTAATGATCTCTTTGTGTCAATAACCAGCCACCCAACCTAACCATCTCATGGTGTCAATAACAAACCAGCCAACCTAACCATCTCTTTGTGTCAACAACCAACCTAACCATCTCTTTGTGTCAATAACCGACCAACCAACCTAACCATCTCTTTGTGTCAATAACCAGCCACCCAACCTAACTATCTCTTTGTGTCAATAACCAACCAACCAACCTAACCATCTCTTTGTGTCAATAACCAACCAACCAACCTAACCATCTCTTTTTGATGATTTGTTAGCTCATATTTATTGTGTCTTCTGTCTCTGATGAAGACCTTTAGGTAGTAACATAGGTTTTCATTATTTTTTTGGCACTAGCACGATATCTGAACTATAATAATAAATATTTATTTACATATAAAATAATATTTCAGACATTGCAGATCTTCTTTCTTTCCACGTGTGGTGAGAATGTAATCCAATACACATTTATATTGGTGACAATGTACTCACTGATGTTGACACACAAATACAAATATTGCATATGATACAAAAATGTCGGTTGAGTTGGCTGGGTCACAATATGAGACATGAAAGTCTTCTACAGAAGATAATAGAGGACACGATTCAAAGGAAGAGAGTTCCTGGGCGACCAAGACTCACCTTTACATCCCAGACATACGGGGACATTAAAGTATGAGCAATGAAGAGAACTGCAGAGGAGAGGGTCAAATGGAGAGACATACTCAGACAACCTTACAACCAGTCTTCTGACTGATCAACCAGAGGAGAGGGTCAAATGGAGAGACATACTCAGACAACCTTACAACCAGTCTTCTGACTGATCAACCAGAGGAGAGGGTCAAATGGAGAGACATACTCAGACAACCTTACAACCAGTCTCCGGACTGATCAACCAGAGGAGAGGGTCAAATGGAGAGACATACTCAGACAACCTTACAACCAGTCTTCTGACTGATCAACCAGAGGAGAGGGTCAAATGGAGAGACATACTCAGACAACCTTACAACCAGTCTTCTGACTGATCAACCAGAGGAGAGGGTCAAATGGAGAGACATACTCAGACAACCTTACAACCAGTCTCCGGACTGATCAACCAGAGGAGAGGGTCAAATGGAGAGACATACTCAGACAACCTTACAACCAGTCTTCTGACTGATCAACCAGAGGAGAGGGTCAAATGGAGAGACATACTCAGACAACCTTACAACCAGTCTTCTGACTGATCAACCAGAGGAGAGGGTCAAATGGAGAGACATACTCAGACAACCTTACAACCAGTCTCCGGACTGATCAACCAGAGGAGAGGGTCAAATGGAGAGACATACTCAGACAACCTTACAACCAGTCTTCTGACTGATCAACCAGAGGAGAGGGTCAAATAGAGAGACATACTCAGACAACCTTACAACCAGTCTCCGGACTGATCAACCAGAGGAGAGGGTCAAATGGAGAGACATACTCAGACAACCTTACAACCAGTCTTCTGACTGATCAACCAGAGGAGAGGGTCAAATGGAGAGACATACTCAGACAACCTTACAACCAGTCTTCTGACTGATCAACCAGAGGAGAGGGTCAAATGGAGAGACATACTCAGACAACCTTACAACCAGTCTCCGGACTGATCAACCAGAGGAGAGGGTCAAATAGAGAGACATACTCAGACAACCTTACAACCAGTCTCCGGACTGATCAACCAGAGGAGAGGGTCAAATAGAGAGACATACTCAGACAACCTTACAACCAGTCTCCGGACTGATCAACCAGAGGAGATCGTCAAATGGAGAGACATACTCAGACAACCTTACAACCAGTCTTCTGACTGATCAACCAGAGGAGAGGGTCAAATAGAGAGACATACTCAGACAACCTTACAACCAGTCTCCGGACTGATCAACCAGAGGAGAATGATTGGTGCTAACATAACTATAAGAAATGATTGATGTAATTTTGAAGATTGTTATTACTACAAGATGGGCTTGGAAATTCAACTTGGAAATGTAACCTGCCAGATTGCTTCTGCTTTGGTACAATCAAAGGTATGTTTAGTTAACTGATTTTTATTTTAGCTTGATTAGCGAATTCACAAATATGGTCAAATTAAATGCGTTTGTTTTTCTGTAGTTTTGTTGTTGTTTTTGTTCCGTGATGACCTACATGAATGCATACTTGATTGTACATATCTTATACATTTTTCAGGTCTTTTCAGCAGAAAATATAACTCCTGAGTCTCTGTCACTATTCTGTATGCTGGAACCAAAGTTAGGTATGTCATTGTATTATTACCTGCATTGGAGGCAAAGAACATATAATGAACTGTCACTATTACAAGACTTGGGATGGCACCCATCACAGATCAAGTCAGCCAACATGCAATGTATTTTGTGTTGTCATTTCTTATTTTCCTTGTTTCTGCTACATTTTCCTTTCAAGATGGTGATAACCATAGCTACACACTAGTGTGATATCAGAAGTCAGAATGTTTTCATGTTGAGACAGTTACTTCTGTATTTTAGTGGTTTATCTTCAGCAGAACTCTGTTCCTCATCTTTTAATATTAGTGATCAAGAATCAAATGTAGTAGGGCCTCTCTCATATGGTAGGTTAGGTGCACGCAGGGACTGGTTAGCCTACAGGGACTGGTGAGTGTAAATTGGGTGTTTTATTGTTAGCTTACAGGGACTGGTGAGTGTAAATTCAATGTTTTATTGTTAGCTTACAGGGACTGGTGAGTGTAAATTCAATGTTTTATTGTTAGCTTACAGGGACTGGTGAGTGTAAATTCAATGTTTTATTGCTAGCTTACAGGGACTGGTGAGTGTAAATTGGGTGTTTTATTGCTAGCTTACCAGGACTGGTGAGTGTAAATTGGGTGTTTTATTGTTCGCTAAGAGGGACAGAATGTAAATTCAATGTTTTGTCCTTAGCTTACAGGGAATGATGAATTCTTCTTCTTCTTCGTACGCTGTCAGACGTCAACTTGTATTTTTTCAAAAAAAGCAGCGGTCATCCTGAGGCTGTCGACACTGCCATAGAGCTTGTCTAGTGTTGCCACTGGTGATGGCCACATCTGCTTTCTCTGATCCTCGTATGTCGGGCAGTTTTGCAGCAAATGTTCAGCGGTCATTTTCCCGGTACCATACGAGCATTTGTCAGTGCCACCTATCTTCAATTTATTGAATAGAATGATGAATTAAAATGAGATGGTTTGCTATTAGCCTACAGAAGAATTTACCTACACAAAGTTTACTGACTTGAACTTACTCATCTGTAGCTTGTATTTCTCATCTTCAGACATTCTTATCATTGGCAAGGGTGACTGGGATGCAAAAGTTGACTACAAGATTGTCAAGTACTTGCGAAGCAAAAATATCAATGTAGAAATTCTGCCTACGGTAAGTTAAGCTCATGTCATGGAGATGTCTCACTTTCAAGGGTCATGATCCCTAGCGCAGATCTGTATCTGTAGTAAGCCCACATTACACTGCAATACAAACATATAATCACCAATATGTATGGGGGGAGGGGGGAGAAAAGTGATACAGTAACTTGCCAGGTAAGAGGTGACATAGAAAGGGCATTGGGCCAGTTATCATGTCCTCTAGACACTGTAAGCTAAAGAAAAGAAAAATAGGAGTGTTTGCTAGACAAAAACACCTTGTGTTTGCCAAACTGGAAACGGCAGGATTTGAAACCAGTACGTTGGGAGTATGAAAGTGAGCAAATTTCACCCGTAGGCCACTCTGACGCCATAACAGAAACAAGAAGCAGGAAATAATTGTGTAAATATTGTTACCAAAATAAAAACCTTAGGAATTTAAAAAAAAATGAATCTAATGGAAGCTTTAGAGAAATGTAATCGTGAATAGAGGGCTGACTAGCCAGAATGACTACTATTTTAGTATCCTTATAGTAGTGAGCTTACTGAGGAATCTCTCACTGCACTACAGCCAGGACGCCACTGGTCCACCTTCTCTACACTTTGGGATGTAAGGAGAGCTACTGTATACAGACAAAAATAAACGTTAAGTGTTAAATGAACTCAGTACAAGTGTCTTACAGTAACAGCGGCTACTATTTTGAAAAATCAAATTACTTGCCCATCGCAAGCAATGATGGTGGTATCCTTAGACAGGGTTTTTGTCTTGATGATGTAACTTGCACTGTATTTAGATTATAGTAAATACGCGGGTCATCAACCTCACTTTCTCGACCAGGGGCAAGAAAACCAGTTCAGATGACTGGAGGTAATTCAGTATGTAGGCACTCTAGTTTTACCTCCCTTGAGACCAGGGGTCACTTGAAACTTGCAGGATTTGCTCACCCACCGTTTCTGTTCATCGCTTTGAGAGGTGAGTGCCTTACCTCTGGCACAATACCGCCAAGTATGGTGTAGAACCACCATCAGATACACCTCCATTACTGAGGTACACTGGGCTTCTGAGGCGCAGAGAAAACATTAGGAAAAGACAAAAACAACTGACACTCACATGTCCAACCCTGATCTTAAATGCCGCATATGCGGAATGGGTTTCTCCGCTAGAATCAGACTATACAGCCATCTTCGGACTCACCAGTGAGGCACAGCACAACATGTCTGCTGTTGTCATCATCGTTTGCAATGGACGACTATTATTATTATTAGTAAACATATAGCAAGTGTATTGGTATCACACATGAGATTACTTGCACCAGAAAACAGTTCTGCATGAGTGTGTGTTTTCGTTTGTTTTTGTGTAGGTGCTGGTTTTTGGGTGGGTGTGTTCATTTGTGTGCTCTTGTGCATTCATTGCATGTGTTTTTCTAAATACTGTCCATCATTTTATTGTTCTTCATGAAGCTTGGTCACTGTTGCAGGTTGGCCTTCTTGAAGGAGGCTTGGTCTGATCCACATCTCATGACCTTAAACCAGTAACAGCTTGTGATGAAGAGAATCTTTGTTGCATGCTCAACCCTCATGGCCTTTCACAGCCTGCTTGGAATTCTGCGGTGGACCTGTTGTTTGTTCTCCAGTGTCGACTTACTTCTGAATCGTCGTGGGAGGTGTACACTCTGATTCTAATTTTCATATAATGACATTAAAAGGACACAAATTCAGGAAATTAGTTGATAGCAGTACAAGAAAGTCTGTTCTGGAATCCCCAAGGCAAGTAAAATAGAGGCATACTAAAACACACATGGAGAATAGAAAGCTCGAGACAAATATACCACAAACAGGGAAGACGAAGAAAGAGCTGGAACTCAGTACATGAGGATGTGGCATGTACAGTGGAATCTCACTATCCGTACACAATTCATTTCAATAGGCTGTTTGAATTGCGATTTGTACGAACGCCAAATACATTTTTTTACAAAGAAGTAATGTGAATTGGATTAATTCGTTCCAGACCCCCTATTGTCTAATAATAAAGTCATACATAAAAACTATCAAACCAATAAATGTACGTGAAACAAATAAACATTTATTTATTGTTGACTTGAAAACATATCCAAGGTTGCCAGCTTTTGACGATTGTTCAAAACCTTTCCAAAAGGGTCAACAGCATTACTGAACACCCCCGGTGACTGCTGCAATATAAAGATTCCATCTTCCCACCAGGCTCTGTGTCTTCTTCTAATAGTAACACAGTTCCTTACTCGTGTCCCCTTACTCATGTCCCCTTACTCATGTCCCCTTACTCGTGTCCCCTTACTCGTGTTCCCTTACTTGTGTCCCCTTACTCATGTCCCCTTAGTCATGTCCTCCCAGGATGAAAGTTCTTCAGTTACTTATTGTTGCTGCTTCCTGCCTGTGCAGCTCTTGGAGTTTTTCAGTGGTCAGCTCATTCTTGTGGCCTTCCACCAACTCCTTTACATCCTCATCATCCCCCTCCAAACCCATGGGCTTCCTCAGGGACACAATATGATCCACCACTCCAGCTTCCTGTTCCATTTCTGTCTCAAGACCTTCAAAGCATATTTTCAAGAAAATTTCATCTCTATATTCTGTTACAGCTTTTTGGTTGGGACGGTACCAGGTACCCATTTTCGGGTCTGAATTCCGGGCAAGTAAGTTAAAGTTGGATGAATACTCAGTTCTACAAGTAGAGATCGAACAAATGGTGTGGTTTCACTGTATTTGTGGAAGACCTGATGTCCATCGAGATCTGAAAGGTTTTGCTTGATTGACAGTAAATATTTTATTATTCTTCGTATAAATTTGTTTACCATTTCATCATCATCTTTCTTGTTTTCAGTAGGAGCATGGTATCACCATTACAGGTGTCTTCTGTTTAGGATACTTAACCATAATCTGTATGTGTAGTAGTTGATTCTGTAACACTTTGTTTGACAAGATGAGGCTGCTAACCGCATTCATAACCTTTGTGATTATTTTCAGGAGCAGGCATGTTCAACTTTTAACTTCCTGAACTCGGAGCGCAGAGTCGTGGCTGCTGCGATTATCCCTCCGACAAATATACCTGATGAGTTTGATAATGAATCCATGTCTGTGCTAAAGTTAGATGACATTGATGAGACAGAACGGAGCAACATTGATGCGGCACTGAAATCTATTAAAGGTCAAACTTTAACCTCACTTATAAGGAACAGACATCAGATTTCAGGGGAATCCCACCAAAGTGATCAAGAGGATAACAACACAAAGACCAAAGATGGTTCAAAGAAATAAAGAGAGACTGGGATATGTTTAGTGATATTTTTACCTGAGAATAAGAGAGACTGGAATATGTTTGGTGATATCCTTACCTGAGAATAAAAGAGACGGACATGTTTAGTGATATCTTTACCTGAGAAGAGGAGATACTGGGATATGTATGGTTATATTGTGGCAGCATTAGGCGTTCCACAGTAGTTAGCTATCTAGAATGTTACTACATGCAGCCACATCATTCACGACACAACCACACTCAGCAAATAACACAGCAGCACTCTCCAGGAATCGGTGTCATATTTAATAACACCACATTTAATCAAAAATGAAATTATTGCGAACAACACATTCAATCAATATTATTAAAGTGAGCGAAATACATCTTAACTAAATAATTATATATTATATATATTAATATAAAAATTAACTACAGTGGAAGTTTTAAGCATTAGCTGCTGTTAACTCTTCCCAACTACTTACAACCCAGTTCTAGCCACTACACTCCGCTCCCCTTATCTGCACACTCTCACAAACTCGTTTTCACGTTCGTATTCTGTGCATTCACTCACACTCAGACCCCTTCAGGCAGGTGATCTTTACATTACACATTCAATCTGTTCAACGTATACTCACATGTGGTCACACACTCAATCGATCTGCGTATATACATACTCTGGAGCATACATCATTCCCTCAGTGTCCTGCCAAAACCACACACACATTCAGATCTCTTCTAGTCACATGGTGTCCAACACACACCTTATAGAGCAACTGGCCATAACTCAAAGGCGTATGCTGGTTCAGTCACCCTGCAACTCATACTCTCTCTTACAAACTCCTAAACAGCCTGCTAACTAGTAGCAGCCTATCAATCGCTCTTTGAGTAAGTCGGTGAACTAAACTCTCATTCCTTTACAGCCAATCTCCTAGCTAAACTTTCAGTCTCTCTATCTCCATGGCCAGTCTGCTTGAGTTAAACTTTGCCTTGTATTATATAGTCTCAAGCAGTATCAGGGCTGTCTAATGGTCTTCTGTGGGTTGTATGACTCAACCATCACTCTAGTTTGGATCTACAACTAGTTGTTATTGTAACGAGTTACTACGAATTCCTGCCACTCTAAAAGGTCACAGCATGACCTGATGGCCTCTGTTTGTCATTAACCCCCCACTACCCAAATCGGAACGCCAGAGTGGTCAGCTCTTAACCCCTACCTGTACCAGACACATTCTTCCCCTCAACCCCCTGTTTTCCTTTGTTGACTTAGTGTCGAGGCGGTGAGTGGCTTTGGCACACATTCAGGCACCTTTGTTTCCAGAGTCACTGGCCCTATTACCCCTGCCATTAACGCCCATGCTCCAGCTGGAACTGTTACAATATCTTTACCTGAGAATAAAAGAGACTGGGACATGTTTAGTGATATCTTTATCTGAGAATACTTGAGCTTACTTGTTTAAATGTTTGAATTGTATATTCTGTATGTGTGTGAATGTGATACGTACATATCATTGAGTTTCTTGTTGAATGTGAAATCCGCAACATCTGTTTCTGTATTCTTTAAGTTAATTTGAAAACATTTGTATTGAAATAATTTTTTGTATTTAACTGGTGTGAATTTGATTGTTTTTTAATTGAAAGGAACTTAGATTCTTCTATTTTGCAACTATTTGTGTACAACACATCAAATGCTGAATAGGGGATGGCATGGACTAGTGGTTAAGTGACATGGCTCACAGTCCAAAGGTGCTGGGTTCGCTTCACAATCAAAGCGCTAGACTTTACCCCGGGGAAGCAAACCCTTACAAAATGCAGGAGGAAGCAGACCCTTGTATAAAACGCATGTCGAAAACAGATGCACTGGACTGACAGGTGCAAAATAAAAACATTGCAACACACACTGTCTTGGGGAATAGAGAAATAAGGCGAACGCCAAAAAAAAAAAAAATCCCCCCAAAAAACAACGCTGAGAAAAAAATGTCACAAAATAGAGATGCTGCAACTTTACAGCCCCACCCAATACGCACATGGAGCTTATTAAACACAAGTCATTAAAGTGCAGTTGACTTTTCATGAATAATAACATTGGTAAAGAGGGATATGGCCAGGCATTATGGACAGCCATGATCTACTCCATCAGCTGACAAGACACATGACGAAGGGGAGGTTGACGTTGTTGGGTAGGTGTAACAGCTGACAAGACACGTGACGAAGGAGAGGTTGACTTTGTTGGGAGGTGTAACAGCTGACAAGACATGTGACAAAGGAGAGGTTGACTTTGTTGGGGAGGTTAACAGCTGACAAGACATGTGACGAAGGAGAGGTTGACTTTGTTGGGGAGGTGTAGATTAGAACATATTTGTATTAAAGCTGTATTTGATGATGAATTGAGCTAGTCTGACCTTGTTGCTTCTCCTGACATCAGAGCTTCGGAGGGTACAAGATGGCAAGATACCAGGATGGCAAAACATCAGGATGACAAGACACTGGTATGGAAAGACACCAGGATGGCAAGACACCATGATGGCAAGACGCTAGGATGGCAGGATACCAGGATGGCAGGACACCAGGATGGCAAGACACTGGTATGGAAAGACACCAGGATGGCAAGACACTGGTATGGAAAGACACCAGGATGGCAAGACACCAGGATGGCAGGACACCAGGATGGCAAGACATCAGGATGGCAAGACATTGGTATGGAAAGACACCAGGATGGCAAGACACTGGTATGGAAAGACACCAGGATGGCAAGACACTGGTAGGGAAAGACACCAGGATGGCAAGACACCAGGATGGCAAGACACCAGGATGGCAGGACACCAGGATGGCAGGACAACCAGGATGGCAAGACACCAGGATGGCAGGACATCAGGATGGCAAGACACTGGTATGGAAAGACATCAGGATGACAAGACATCAGGATGGCAAGACACTGGTATGGAAAGACACCAGGATGGCAAGACACCAGGATGGCAGGACACCAGGATGGCAAGACATCAGGATGGCAAGACACTGGTAGGGAAAGACACCAGGGTGGCAAGACACTGGTATGGAAAGACACCAGGATGGCAAGACACCAGGATGGCAGGACACCAGGATGGCAAGACACCAGGATGGCAAGACACCAGGATGGCAAGACACCAGGATGGCAAGACACCAGGATGTCAACAATGACGTTACCAGATTTGCTCTGAACACTCTCCAGCCAGTAGAAGCTTGGTTACGATTGTTTCTCAAAGAAAATGATTGATGTTCGTCTGTCATAGGTTATGAAGACCACTCTCTTTGTTCAGTCGCGTGGACAGTCCTTTCTCTTGCTGTGTCCGTGATGTTCGCCTGTCACACGTGATGAAGACCACTCTCTTTGTTCAGTTGTGTGGACAGTCCTTTCTCTTGCTGTGTCCGTGATGTTCGCCCGTCACAGGTGATGAAGACCGCTTTCTTTGTTAAAGTTGTGTGGTCAGTCCTTTCTCTTGCTGTGTCCATGATGTTCGTCCGTCACAGGTGATGAAGACCACTCTCTTTGTTCAGTCGTGTGGGCAGTCCTTTTTCTTGCTGTGTCCACTGAAATGGGTGACTTGAGCAGTGATTTGGATTAAAGTGAGGAAGAAACTGCGTCTTTTGTGAACCTCACTCTCTGGTCCTGAGTTACCTTTGACCAGTGGCAAGATATTTATCGAGACGACTGGAGCATTATGATGCAGATTTTTCCTTAGGGATTACTCCCGAAGCCTTACTCGTAAACAGGTATCTTGCAAGGCAGCGGAGGGGGCTGACATCTAACGTGTGTCGTGCCTTTTCCATAACACAAGAGGCCGTAGGGACATCACTCAGCGCGTGAGTGAGTCTGGCATCTCTCCTCTGCTGTGTTCAGTTCATTATAGTCGTGTCTAAATTTCTCACACGCCAATTTTGTGAAGTTCAGCCGTGTGAACTAGACCTTGAAATATGACACAGGTGTAAGCGTAGTGCTATTCATATAGCCGATGTCCAGACCAGGATAATCGGATGGAAGAAATTACGAAAAACTAACAAATTAAACAGTCCAAATAGAAAACAACAACACGTTTCCGTGAACCCAAGTGTAAGTTGTCGACTACTGTGAATTCCAGGCAAATCCGTGTTCTGTGACCATCCATAATGAACTAAAATAGCAGAGCAATGTAGACCCGCAGCTCGTTACGACGTCATCTTTGCTGCTATATTTGCTGTTATCTTTGCTTCAAAGAAAATAAGATTGTGCAATTTACAACAAATATGGGCTGCAGTAGTGATTGAGATACAGCAGCCGCGACTCACAGCTGTCTACTTGCATCAGGGCCAGTGAACCATAGCTGACCAACACCCTATTCTGCCTCCCTGGAAATAAGCTGCACTAGTTTAGCCTGGCCACGGTATACTGATCACCTGCACAAGTCACTAGTGTAGCCTGGCCAAGGTATACCGATCATCCGTACTAGTCACTAGTGTAGCCTGGCAAAGGTATACTGATCACGTCCACTAGTATAGCCTGGCCAAGCGATACTGATCACCTCCACTAGTGTAGCCTGGCCAAGGTATACTGATCACCTCCACTAGTATAGCCTGGCAAAGGTATACTGATCATAGTGGGAAGGCAAACCTGGTACTCAAAAAGCCTTCTAAAATAGAATGTGTTGGGCCGAAAGGCACAGATGTCGCAGCCTTGATGTAAACTACAACACAATGTCCTTTTCAAGAAGAACACCAATGAAGAAGCTCGGTCATTTCAGTTGAGCAACCAAAAATATTATCTAAGTGGCCGTCCTTCACCAGGAGATGTATTTTCTTATATGTATTGGGGGGAGGGGCTGAAGATACAGCACAGTCAAGAAACTGACAACAGTCTTAACTTACATCTTTATACTGGTTTAGAAGACTGCAGAGTCTGTATACAACCAGTTTCATTTACATTCCTTGCTCTAAAAGCTATGCCCATCCAATCTATTTTTGAATGCATTCTTCTTCATCGATCAACTGATGCTATGCTTCTAGTCCGGTGAGGTTCACGAAAGAGACTGCGTTTCAGGTCTTCGCCAGTCCTCCACAGTTTTTCGAGTATGGTCACTTCTCCAGGTCAGACTGCCTCTCTTTGGTCTGCATAGGTTGGGCATTCTTGCAGAATATGTTCTGGTGTTTGCTTGGGTGCTCCACAGTTGCACGTGGCAGTGTCTCTGAGATTCATTCTGTGGAGGTGGGCCTTGAGTCTACAATATCCCGTTCTGTGTTCTTGTCCCATCTCTGCCAAGTTTGTCTATGCTGTCATTTTCTGGCTTGTATTCTTTGTGCTGTTCTCTCCATTCTGTCCTCATGGATCGCTTGATGAGTGTCTTTGCTTCTTTATAGCTCTGAGGATGGGGAATCTCCTTGCCGCCACTTGCGGCTTTTGCGAGCTCATCTACTTTCTCATTTCTCGTTAAAATGCATTAATTGTCCCTGTCTCCGCTAGTCTCCCTTCCCTGTCAGTGGCTCATAGCTGACTGCTTGCATCAGGGCCACAGCTGACCAAGACCCTATTCTGTCTCCAAGCAGCGACCCTGGAAACAGGCTGCACTAGTGTAGTCTGACTAAGAGAATAGGAATCACAGAGCGGAGACAAACTTGATCCCCAAAATAATGTGCTGAAATGGATGTGCTGGGCTGAAAGACACAGAGATCGCTGTCAACTGAAACACAACATCCAGGACAAACGCAGAATAAAAAGAAGATAAATGTATGTGTGTGCGTATGCAAACGAGGATTGATTGTTTTGTTTGCTCAGTTATCTTCTCTCCTTTTGAGAAAATAAATTCAAATGTTCTGAAAAGCAGCCTATATGAAAACGGATATAATCAGAATAAGTATCAGGCTGGCTAAAACAAGATCAAGATTTTAAAAGTGCACCAAAACATGCAAATAGATTGATCTGTGGGGACAGCTGCATATCTTCTCAATGGGATTCAAAAATCTAACAAAGTTCAGATAACCAGCAACATTTCTACTTCCCAATAGTCGGAGACAGGCATTTAACAGTGTTACTTCCCCTCAATAGATAAGGGCTTCTGTTTAAACAGTGTTTCCTGGAGTCTCCCCAGACAAGTAATTTAGCTGTTTAAACAGTGTTACCTGGAGTCTCCCCAGACAAGTAGTTTAGCTGTTTAAACAGTGTTAACACGAGTCTCATCAAATAAATATGTTTGTTTTCTGACATAAAACCAGTGCTTTCTGTGGGACATACCAGGCAGTGAACTGCATCCTTACTGACAGAAGAGTAACCTTGAAGAAATTCAAGTGAAAGACAAAATTGTAGATATAACATTCTCAGATTTGTAAGTGTAGACAATGTTCTTAAGTCTGACATGTTCTTGAGCTTGACTCGGGCAGGTATAATTCTGTCAATTTGTATACTCTGAATGGTAAACTGATGGAGCGTATGATAAACATCAGACTGATGTGGCACCTGGAAGAAAAACACATTAATTCCACAGCAAGCAGGATTTAGACAACACAGATCCACTGAGGACCAGATCACTCTCATAGAACAGGAAATAGAGGATGCCTACCGAGAGAAAAATCGTACAGTAGCGGTTTGAGTGGGTCTAGAGAAGGCATTTGACAAGGTGTGGAAAGAGGGACTTAAAGTCAATCTACGAAGAAGTAAAGTATCTGGAAAAATGTACAGATGAATCATCCACTACCTCGAAAACAGAACAGCCAGAGTTCAAGTACAAGGGCTGATGAGCAAAAAAGGTGACACTAGAGCAGGGAGTACCCCAAGGGGGAGAACTGTCACCCACACTTTTTCTGGTGTATATAAACAACATCATAGAGAATATACCAAGAAGAGTCCACAGCTCCATGTTTGCAGACGATCGGGCTATGTGGACCTCTGAAAAGAATCTCACCATAGCAAGAAATCGGATGCAGCAGGCCCTAACATCGCTGGAGGAGTGGGCGAACTCATGGCTGGTCAAAATAAATGAGGAAAAAACAACATGTACGATATTCTCGCTTTCAAATAAATCCCAAAACACCAAAATAAGTCTAAATTGCAAATATCTGCGGCCAAACGACAATCCAAACTATCTGGGAGTCACATTTGATCGGTGCATGACATGGAAAAGTCAGATCGAGACAAACCGAATGAGAGCCAGAGAAAGAATGGCAATCATGAGGAAACTTGCTGGCACAAGCTGGGGAGCAGACAAAAGTATACTAAAGAAACTGTACACTGGAAGAGTGAGACCAGTTCTCGAGTATGGCATTGCGGCATGGACAACAGCAGCAAAGGCGAACTTTGACAAAATTAGCAAACTCCAAAACCAAGCCATGAGAGTTATAACAGGAGGCATGAAGTCAATGCCAATTGTAGAACTGGAAAAGATTACAAATCTGCAATCCATGACCGACAGAAGAGACTGCAAAGCCCAGCAGCAAGCAGAGAAACTGACAGACCATCCAATGCAAAAGAGACTAAATAATTTTGGAAATGGGAAACTAAAGCGGAGAAACTTTGCAGAAATAGCCAAAGAAAAGATGAGCGAAGACCCTATGAACGCACTAACAACACCAAAACCCGCCCCTACTGTACGCAAACCTATCTGGAAGCAGTATATCATTCCGGAGGTGGTAGAAAATATACCAGGTATTGGAAACAAGAACAGCCAGACTGAAAAAGAAAGAAGAGACATAACCCTCAGGTACATAACGAAAAACTACCCAAGCATGGACTGGACCCATGCATACACTGACGGCTCTGTAACAAACACAATACAGAACGGAGGGGCAGGGGAATTCTTGAGCCTACCAAATGGTGGAAAAATAGCACTATCAGTGGCAACTGGAAAATACTCAAGCAATTTCAGAGCGGAGGCAGAGGCACTGAGGGCGGCAGTAGAAGAAATGGTGACACGCAAAAGAAATGAAAGCCATATAGTCTTGTTTACAGATGCCCTGGCCGTAGTCACAGCACTAAAAAGCCAGAAAAATACTGAACTTAATGATTTAAGAGCAGTACTCTGTCAACTATGCCAGCAGTCCGCACCAAAAAGAGTAGTGGTACAGTGGGTTCCATCCCACTGTAATATCCAAGGCAACGAGGAGGCAGACAGACTGGCAAAAGAAGGTGCAAGACTACCACAACCAGATATTAGTGTGACATACGAAGAGTCAAAAAGGCTTATTAGAGCTAGATACATGACCAAATGGGAAACAGAACATACTGGCTACACAAAAAAAACGATGCCTATTACCAGTTGAACAGAAGAGAGCAGGTCGTGGTCTTTAGACTTCGCACTGGCCACAATAGACTGAGGTACCACCTATTCAATAAATTGAAGATAGGTGGCCCTGACGAATGCACGTGCGGTACTGGGAAAATGACCGCTGAACATCTGCTGCAAAAGTGCCCGATATACGAGGACCAGAGAAAGCAGATGTGGCCATCACAAGTGGCAACACTAGACAAGCTCTTTGGCAGTGTCGACAGCCTCAGGATGACCGCTGCCTTTTTCGAAAAAATAAAGGTTGACACATGACAGCATACGAAGAAGAACAAGAAAAAGAAAACCCTTGACTACAACGAGAAGGAACCGCAGACATAGAGCCCACAAACCTGTGTGGCACAAGTAAACCCACCGTCCTGGTTATGACATTGGGTGAATAGGTACGCCGAACGCCTCTAAGCCGGAATCCCGCCCCACTACGATGGGAGGCTACGATATGGTTGGGACCTGGGGATCGCGTCTCAGTCCGACCCGATCGAGCCGCAGAAAGAGGTCTCTACCGCCCGCCGATTAAAGCAAGCGGTGAGCTGCTCGATATTCACCCCATACGGCGTTGAGGTGTGAAACCACTAGTAGAAGACTCAGTTCTCGGCCGGGGTGTCGTAAACAGTAGATCAGCCACCTCACTGCGAACTGTTGAGACTCAGCCCTTGATCATGAGATATGTCCGCACACCAGGCAAACAACATCTCCGTGCCATGACCAGGCTTGTCCCTTGGTCAAATGCACTCCTACCTCGCTCTTTACTTCTGTCTGCTATCAGTCATCCCAATGGACGCAGAAGAGATGCAGGCCAGCGGACATTGCACCTCTGCCCTATTGTGACAACCTCCCAGGTGGCGAGAAATGCTAGGCGTACCATCACTGCAGATGTGCCGAGAAAATAAAAGGAGCAAAGAGATACCTCACTCACATGCATATGCTACGTTTCTGGCAAGACGTGACGATCCTGGGACACAGACACACCGGACTGCCTCTCTTCCAAGATACTTGAAAAACTAGTACTTACAGTCCATTGTATCATATCATATATCATTGCCACACCCTATAGACACGAGTGGGGAACTTCCCTAAGAGAGACAACTCTGACCAAAAGCAACTGCTGCCTTGCAGATAGGCTGGGGACAGTGAAAGGCTAAGGAGGGCATCCCTACAGAAACGCCTGTTGAAATCGGATGTACTCGGACACAGGCTTAACGAAGTAACACAGTGCAACGTATATCGTTGTAACCAGCGTACGAAGAAGAAGAAGAAGAAGAAGAATGATGAATAGGTACCATTCGCATACATATCCTTGGCTATCTACTGACATTGTCGTGTTTCTGCCCGCAGTGTATAGATGGTGGTTCCGCTAATTAGCGTTCTTCCCGAAACGCTAACAATTAGTTACTCTTGTTTTATTAATTTGGCACAAAATGCGTACATTTGTACTTTTTGTGCTGCTTGTCACCCCCCCCCCCCCTTCTTCCCCAATCTCTCTCTCTGTGTTTGTGTGTGTGGGTGCTCGCGCGCGTATGTATATGTATGTATCTATACTATGTGTGTGTTGTACGGAATCATATTAGAGAGAAAGGCTGAGCACTGACGGACATGAGGGAAAAGGTTGACTTCCAATGGACTGCTGGAGTGTACCAACAGGACCATAGACATCAAGTGTTGGACATCCGTGATAGGGTGTTATGTGGGACCAATCTGATGTAAGTGTGTGTGTGCATGGCATGTGTGTGTGTGTTCTGTACGAACGTCTTCTTTATGTGTGTGGGTGTTTGTGCTCGTACGTCTCCTGTTCAGACACACACACACTCTCTCTCTCTCTCTCTCTCATTCTCTCGCTCTCAGTTTTGTGTGAACATCTTCTTTATGTATGAATGTGTGTGTGTGCTCGTACGTCATCTTTTCCCTATCTCACTCTCTCTCTCTCTCTCTCTCTCTCTCTCTCTCTCTCTCTTTCTCTCAGTGTTGTGCGAACGTCTCCTTTATGTGTGTGTGTTTGTGCTCGTACGTCTCATACTCTCTCTCTCTCTTTTTTTCTCAGTGTTGTGCGAACGTCTCCTTTATGTGTGTGTGTTTGTGCTCGTACGTCTGATACTCTCTCTCTCTCTCTCTCTCTCTCTCTGAACGTCTACTTTGTGTGTGCTTATGATGTAGCAGGACTTGCAATTAGTATATTCCCATAGGCGAGTAAACTTTTTCACGGGTGGTAATCCCCATTTTGAGGAGAGTAAACTTTTTCACGGGTGGTAATCCCCATTTTGAGGCGAGTAAACTTTTTCACGGGGGGTAATCCCCATTTTGAGGAGAGTAAACATTTACACGGGCGGTAATCCCCACTTTTAGGAGAGTAAACATTTACACGGGCGGTAATCCCCATTTTGAGGAGAGTAAACATTTTCACTGGCGGCAATCCCCATTTTGAGGCGAGTAAACATTTTCACGGGTGGTAATCCCCATTTTGAGGCGAGTAAACTTTTTCACGGGGGGTAATCCCCATTTTGAGGAGAGTAAACATTTACACGGGCGGTAATCCCCACTTTTAGGAGAGTAAACATTTACACGGGCGGTAATCCCCATTTTGAGGAGAGTAAACATTTTCACTGGCGGCAATCCCCATTTTGAGGCGAGTAAACATTTTCACGGGCGGAAATCCCCATTTTGAGGCGAGTAAAAATTTTCACCGGCGGTAATCCCCATTTTGCTACAACTCTGTACGACTAATGTTACTGGTACATGGTAACATGCACTTGCTAAATAAAACCGTTAATTCGTTTGACCTCTTGTGTAGAAATGTCTTGTATGAATATATGAGTACACATACAGTGCTCAGACGAAAATCACAATACTTCATCAACTGTGTACCGTATAATTAGGGAGAGAGTGTTATATTTTTTTTGTTTTTTTGCGTTCGCCTTATTTTTCTATTCCCCAAGACGGTATGCGTTGCACTGTGGTTTTTATTTTGCGCCTGTCGGCCCAATGCATCCGACTTCAGCATGCATTTTATGTAAGGGTCTGCTTCCTCCTGCATTTTCTAAGGGTTTGCTTCCCCGGGGTAACGGCCGGTGCTGTGATGGGGATCGAACCCAGCACCTTTGGGTTGTGACCCGTGTCACTTAACCACTAGGCCACGCCGTCCCCTTGAGTGTTATTTGATTTCAGTAGAACATATCTACTCTGGAGGAAACGCTTCTCATTCGCTCTCTCCTCTCACCTCACTCTATTTCATTTGTCTCTTGCACAACTTTCACACGCACCCTCAGGGTGCGACCCTTCCATTGTACTTTGACCTGGCTTCTGAGAGCGCACAAACCTAGCATGGGTACATACAGATGCACACATACATCCAAGCACTGGTTTATGCGTCTTATTATCGACTAAGGTCTAGGGTGGAATAGGCGCGCCTCCGCCAGTAGAAACTAGGGAGGCAAACACGTAAAATAACAACAATTGATTGTCTGTGAAAACTGGACAGCTGTTAACAATGATTGTTAGTTACTTAGTGCATGGAAGTGACATTGTTGTTGATGCTGACAAACACTTAAGATTTGTCACAGTTATTGTGGCACAAGGACTTTATTCGTTCCCTGGTCTTTACAGGGAATCTTGTCTTCTTGCAAAACTGTCCAGAGACTGCCATAAAGATATCACTTACTGTTTTATTCTGTTGTTGATATGCCAGTTCTGTTATTTGTTTTACCATATATAGATATGCTGTTCTTGAGTTTGTCACAGAGGAATAAAATAAAATATGAAAAAATGAACATTACAAAATCACTTAAAAATCCATTGACCCAAGACCTAACCGGCTTGCGATTTTTGTGAATGCTTGAACATCCCAAACTCGGTCATAAACGAATAAATGAATTTAGTTTCCTTGTACCAGAACAAGTACATCCAGGACGAATATGTTGGTAGCTGAAACAGGCGTGGCTTGCAATATACGGGCGCTGGTCTATATAGTAGACAACTTCTAGACGTTCTCCTGTAAACATGGGGTTGGCCACGGTGGGGTTGGTCATAGTGTCTGTGGTAGGGTTGGTCGCGGTAGGATTGGTTATGGTGTTTGTGGTGGGGTTGGTTATGGTGTCTGTGGTGGGGTTGGTCATAGTGTCTGTGGTGGGGTTGGTCGCGGTAGGGTTGGTTATGGTGTCTGTGGTGGGGTTGGTCGCGGTAGGGTTGGTTATGGTGTTTGTGGTGGGGTTGGTCGCGGTAGGGTTGGTCGCGGTAGGGTTAGTCATAGTGTCTGTGGTGGGGTTGGTCGCGGTAGGGTTGGTTATGGTGTCTGTGGTGGGGTTGGTTATGGTGTCTGTGGTGGGGTTGGTCATAGTGTCTGTGGTGGGGTTGGTCGCGGTAGGGTTGGTTATGGTGTCTGTGGTGGGGTTGGTCGCGGTAGGATTGGTTATGGTGTTTGTGGTGGGGTTGGTTATGGTGTCTGTGGTGGGGTTGGTCGTGGTAGGGTTGGTTATGGTGTCTGTGGTGGGGTTGGTCATAGTGTCTGTGGTGGGGTTGGTCGCGGTAGGGTTGGTTATGGTGTTTGTGGTGGGGTTGGTTATGGTGTCTGTGGTGGGGTTAGTCATAGTGTCTGTGGTGGGGTTGGTCGCGGTAGGGTTCGTTATGGTGTCTGTGCTGGGGTTGGTTGCGGTAGGGTTGGTTATGGTGTTTGTGGTGGGGTTGGTCGCGGTAGGGTTGGTTATGGTGTCTGTGGTGGGGTTGGTCGCGATAGGGTTGGTCGCGGTAGGGTTGGTCATAGTGTCTGTGGTGGGGTTGGTCGGGGTAGGGTTGGTTATGGTGTCTATGGTAGGGTTGGTCGCGGTAGGGTTGGTCATGGTGTCTGTGGTGGGGTTGGTCGCGATAAGGTTGGTCGCGGTAGGGTTGGTCATAGTGTCTGTGGTGGGGTTGGTGGCGGTAGGGTTGGTTATGGTGTCTGTGGTGGGGTTGCTTATGGTGTCTGTGGTGGAGTTGGTCATAGTGTCTGTGGTGGGGTTGGTCGCGGTAGGGTTGGTCGCGGTAGGGTTGGTCATGGTGTCTGTGGTGGGGTTGGTCGCGGAAGGGTTGGTCGCGGTAGGGTTGGTCATAGTGTCTGTGGTGGGGTTGGTTGCGGTAGGGTTAGTTATGGTGTCTGTGGTGGGGTTGGTCGCGGTAGGGTTGGTCACGGTAGGGTTGTTCACGGTGTCTGTGGTGGGTTTGGTCACTGTGTCTGTGGTGGGGTTGGTCGTGGTAGGGTTGGTTATGGTGTCTGTGGTGGGGTTGGTCGCGGTAGGGTTGGTCATAGTGTCTGTGGTGGGGTTGGTCGCGATAGCGTTGGTCGCGGTAGGGTTGGTTATAGTGTCTGTGGTGGGGTTGGTCGCGGTAAGGTTGGTTAAGGTGTCTGTGGTGGGGTTGGTCGCGGTAGGGTTGGTCGCGGTAGGGTTGGCCATGGTGTCTGTTGTGGGGTTGGTCGCGATAAGGTTGGTCGCGATAAGGTTGGTCGCGATAAGGTTGGTCGCGGTAGGGTTGGTCATAGTGTCTGTGGTGGGGTTGGTCGCGGTAGGGTTGGTTATGGTGTCTGTGATGGGGTTGGTTATGGTGTCTGTGGTGGGGTTGGTCACGGTAGCATTTGTCACGGTAGAGTTGGTCACGGTAGGGTTGTTCAGGTGTCTGTGGTAGGGTTGGTCACGGTAGGGTTGGTCACGGTGTCTGTGGTAGGGTTGGTCACGGTAGGGTTCGTCACGGCAGGGTTGGTCACGGTAGGGTTTGTCACGGTAGGGCTGGTCAGTGTCTGTGGTGGGATTGGTCACGGTAAGGTTGGTCACGGTAGGATTGATCACGGTGTTGGGTGTGGGGTTGGTCACGGTAGGGTTGGTCATGGTGTCTGTGGTGGGTTTTGTGACGGTGTCTGTGGTGGGGTTCGTCACGATAGGGTTGGTCATGGTGTCTGTGGTGGGATTGGTCATGGTAGGGTTGGTCACGGTGTCTGTGTTGGGGTTGGTCACGTTAGCGTTGATCACGGTGTCTGTGGTGGGGTTGGTCATGGTGTCTGTGGTTGGGTTGGTCACGGTAGCGTTGGTCACTGTAGAGTTGGTCACGGTAGGGTTGTTCACGGTGTCTGTGATGGGGTTGGTCACTGTGTCTGTGGTGGGGTTGGTCATGGTAGGGTTGGTCACGGTGTCTGTGGTAGGGTTGGTCACGGTAGGGTTCGTCACGGCAGGGTTGGTCACGGTAGGGTTTGTCACGGTAGGGCTGGTCAGTGTCTGTGGTGGGATTGGTCACGGTAAGGTTGGTCTCGGTAGGATTGATCACGGTGTTGGGGGTGGGGTTGGTCACGGTAGGGTTGGTCATGGTGTCTGTGGTGCGTTTTGTGACGGTATCTGTGGTGGGGTTCGTCACGATAGGGTTGGTCATGGTGTCTGTGGTGGGATTGGTCATGGTAGGGTTGGTCACGGTGTCTGTGTTGGGGTTGGTCACGTTAGCGTTGGTCACGGTGTCTGTGGTGGGGTTGTTCACGGTGTCTGTGGTGGGTTTGTTCACTGTGTCTGTGGTGGGGTTGTTCACGGTAGGGTTGTTCACGGTGTCTGTGGTGGGTTTGGTCACGGTAGGGCTGGTCACGGTGTTTGTGTTGGGGTTGGTCACAGTATAGTTGGTCACGGTGTCTGTGGTAGGGTTGGTCACTGTATCTGTGGTGGGATTGGTCACGGTAGAATTGGTCATGGTGTCTGTGGTGGGGTTGGTCACGGTAGTGTTGGTCATGGTGTTTGTGGTAGGGTTGGTCACGGTAGGGCTCGTCACAGCAGGGTTGATCACGGTAAGGTTGGTCATAGTAGGGTTGGTCATGGTGTCTGCGGTGGGGTTTGTGACGGTGTCTGTGGTGGGTTTGGTCACGGTAAGGTTGGTCACGGTAGGGTTGGTCATGGTAGCGTTGGTCATGGTGTCTGTGGTGGAGTTGGTCACTGTGTCTGTGGTGAGTTTGGTCACGGTAAGGTTGGTCAAGGTAGCGTTGGTCATGGTGTCTGTGGTGGAGTTGGTCACTGTGTCTGTGGTGGGTTTGGTCACGGTAGGGTTGGTAACGGTAGGGCTGGTCACAGTGTCTGTGGCGGGGTAGGTCACGGTAGTGTTGGTCATGGTGTCTGTGGTAGGGTTGGTCACGGTAGGGCTCGTCACGGCAGGGTTGGTCACGGTAAGGTTGGTCACGGTAGGGTTGGTCATGGTGTCTTCGGTGGGGTTTGTGACAGTGTCTGTGGTGGGTTTGGTCACGGCAAGGTTGGTCACGGTAGGGTTGGTCATGGTGTCTGTGGTGGAGTTGGTCACTGTGTCTGTGGTGGGTTTGGTCACGGTAAGGTTGGTCACGGTAGGGTTGGTCATGGTGTCTGTGGTGGAGTTGGTCACTGTGTCTGTGGTGGGTTTGGTCACGGTAGGGTTGGTCACGGTAGGGCTGGTCACAGTGTCTGTGGTGGGGTTGGTCACGGTAAGGTTAGTCACGGTAAGGTTGGTCACGGTAGGCTTGGTAACGGTAGGGTTGGTCACGGTAGGGCTGGTCACAGTGTCTGTGGTGGGGTTGATCACGGTAAGGTTGGTCACGGTAGGGTTATTCATGGTGTCTGTGGTGGGGTTGTTCACGGTGTCTGTGGTGGGTTTGTTCACTGTGTCTGTGGTGGGGTTGGTCACGGTAAGGTTGTTCACGACGGTGTCTGTGGTGGGTTTGGTAACTGTGTCTGTGGTGGGGTTGGTCACGGCGTCTGTGGTAGGGTTGGTCACGGTAGGGTTGGTAACGGTAGGTTGGTAACGGTAGGGTTGGTCACGGTAGTGCTGGTCACAGTGTCTGTGGTAGGGTTGGTTACGGTAGCGTTGGTCACTGTAGAGTTGGTCACGGTAGGGCTCGTCACGGCAGGGTTGGTCACGATAGGGTTGGTCACGGTAGGGTTGGTCATGGTGTCTGTGGTGGGGTTGGTTACGGTAGCGTTGGTCACTGTAGAGTTGGTCACGGTAGGGTTGTTCACGGTTTCTGTGGTGGGGTTGGTCACAGTGTCTGTGGTGGGGTTTTATCACGGTAGGGTTGGTCACGGCAGGGTTGGTCCCGGTATGGTTGGTCATGGTAGGGTTTGTCACGGTAGGGTTTGTCACAGTAGGGTTGGTCACGGTAGGGCTGGTCACAGTGTCTGTGGTGGGGATGGTCACGGTAGGGTTGGTCACGGTAGGGTTGGTCATGCTAGGGTTGGTCACGGAAGGGTTGGTCACGGTAGGGTTGGTTATGCTAGGGTTGGTCACGGTAGGGTTGGTCACGGTAGGGTTGCTCATGGTGTGTGTTGTGGGGTTTGTCACGGTAAGATTGGTCATGGTGTCTGTTGTGGGGTTGGTCATGCTAGAGTTGGTCACGGTGTCGTGTCTGTTGTGGGGTTGGTCATGGTGGAGTCAGTCATGGTGGGATTGGCCATGCTGGGGTTGGTTACGATAGGGTTGGTCACAGTAGGGTTGGTCACGGTGTCTGTGGTGGGGTTGGTCACGGTAGGGTTGGTCATGGTAGGGTTGGTCACGGTGTCTGTGGTGGGGTTGGCCACGGTAGGGTTGGTCATCGTGTCTGTAGTGGGGTTGGTCACGGTTGGGTTGGTCACGGTAGGGTTGGTCATGGTGTCTGTGGTGGGGTTGGCCACGGTAGGGTTGGTCATCGTGTCTGTGATGGGGTTGGTCATCGTGTCTGTGATGGGGTTGGTCACGGTGGGGTTGGCCATTGTGGGGTTGGTCATTATGGTGGGGTTGTTCACGGTGGGGTTGGTCACGGCGTCTGTTGTGGGGTTGCTCATTGTGGTGGGGTTGGTCACGGTGTCTGTTGTGGGGTAGGTCATGGTGGAGTTAGTCATGGTGGGGTTGGCCACGGTGGGGTTGGTCACGATGAGGTTGGCCTCGGTGGGGTTCGTCACGGTGGGGTTTGTCATGATGGAGTTAGTCATGGTGGGGTTGGTCGCGGTGGGGTTGGCCACGGTGAGGTTGGCCACAGTGGGGTTGGCCACGTTGGGGTTGGTCACGGTGGGGTTGGTCATGGTGAGGTTGACCACGGTGGGGCTAGTCACAGTGGGCTTGGCCACGGTGGGTTTGGCCACGGTGGGGTTGGTCACGGTGGGGTTGGTCACGGTTGGGGATTTGGTCACAGTGGGCTTGGCCACGGTGGGGTTGGTCATTGTGGTGGGGTTGGTCATTGTGGGGGGGGGGGGTTGGTCATGGTGTCTGTGATGGTGATCATCAGGCTGTTTGTTATGAAAGCTAAGGTTGTCTATGTTGTTTGTGATGAAAGCTAATGTTGTCTATGTTGTTTGTGAAGAAAGCT
Organism: Ariolimax columbianus; assembly: GCA_036924085.1. Classification (NCBI taxonomy): domain Eukaryota; kingdom Metazoa; phylum Mollusca; class Gastropoda; order Stylommatophora; family Arionidae; genus Ariolimax; species Ariolimax columbianus. Next base: position 90,053,828 of record JAVGWX010000009.1, read on the forward strand.
AATGTTGTCTATGTTGTTTGTGATGAAAGCTAAGGTTGGCTATGTTGTTTGTGATGAAAGCTAATGTTGTCTATGTTGTTTGTGATGAAAGCTAAGGTTGGCTATGGTATTTGTGATGAAAGCTAAGGTTGGCTATGGTATTTGTGATGGAAGCTAAGGTTGTCTATGTTGTTTGTGATGAAAGCTAATGTTGTCTATGTTGTTTGTGATGGTGCTAAGGCTGTCGAACGTCAGGTTCTGTTGGTATGTTGATTGACTGATACATTAGTTCAATATTAGTTGAGCGTACTTTTCTTTGAAATGTTGCTTTTCCATGACTTTCACCACTGCAGTTATTTCAATGTACCAAAGACCTTATCTGAATCCACAGATACAAATGACACAATGGCGTATGTGCTTCCCTGTTCTGTACATTAACCTCATAACAATGGACCATTTAATGGAGAAAGCCCATGAAGTTTATATGCCCTCTGTTTGTGGATTTTCCATTAAAGACACACACACACACACGTATATAGGTACACACACACATACAGGCATACATACACATACAGTCACACACACACACACGTATGCAGGCGCACACACACACACACGTATGCAGGCGCACACACACACACACACACATACAGGCACACACACATATATATGTGTAATATGATTGGCGTGGTCCCATACGATCAAGGTTAATACCAGCGATACAGCTGAGTATGTAAGTCATATCTGGGAGCAACAACTTTGCTGCTCCAGATTTTAGCCACCACTTAACAAACCCTGATAGCATATTTTCAAAGAGAACCATACCTTGCTATTATTAAACAAGGGCATAATCCTTTAATCGAGTAGAGCCCGCAGTGGTGGCGGTAGAACCAGTTTGGAAAATTAATGTATGAGAGGTCAAGATAACACGCAGTCTCATCACTAGACCTACCTTCCATAGCTTGATATAGATTGGCACGAGTTGGACTTAATAAGGGTAGATTGGATCGATAGAGAGACTAGGTTAAAAGCGATAGATTGGATCGAGATAGACTAGATTTATAACGATGGACTGGAGTCAGGTTAAATTAATGACGGTAGATTGCATCGATGCCACTCATCACCTGGAGATCCGTGGTTCGAATCCGTATTGCTTTTTATTTCATTTTCGTCTGTGTTTGCGCGTGTGTGTGTGTGCGTGCGTATGTCGTGGGTGAGTGTGTTCTCTTCTTATTTCGAGTCCTTAAAATAGAAATGGTATATCCCTTTATGCGTCTTTCTGCCACTTGGGAGGATTTCTTGCACACGTACCGTAGCATGTGTGTGGGGCCCACGGCTTGACCTGGCCCACAATCATGATTCAGAAATAAAGCCCACACGTCGTTGACAAACTCTTGGACTGATGACCCTTTTCTGACTTGTCAAACGTAACTTCCCCACAAATGTAACAAAAGGTATCTTCACATCCAACAGTTACGGTACAAGCACATTGTTGGCTCTAAACTACATGGGTCACTTCTGTTGTACTTACATTGAAGGAATAATTGGCAGTTGTTAAAAACATAATGAGACGGAAACACCAGGTTAGGTACAAACAGATACACACACGCATCCAAGCACTGGTTTATGCGTCTTAATATCGCCCAAATTCACTACGGTCTGGGGGTGTAATAGGCGCGCCTCCGCCAGTAGAAACTAGTGAGGAAAACGCATAAAATTTAAAACAAATTTTTTTAAAGGAGTTGTTAAACTGATTTGTTGACTTTACGAGACGTCGCTACAATTAACGACAGTAACAACAATACACACTTCAAACCAGGCCATACAGAAGTCGTCTCCATTTTCCCTGAAGTGTTCCAACAAAATTGACCAATATAAGAGCCAAAACGTTCTAACAACAATTGCCAGGTTATGTCTATTTTAAGAACTCGAAATAAGAAGAGAACACACACATGCACGCACGTACATCCCACTTGGATTTTTCCCCGACAATTGTGACAGGGCTAGTGATGGACATGGTAAACATTTAGAACACTACATTGCCAAGGTGGAGAACCGAGGAGACCGGTCCACTTCAACGTTGGCCGGACGTCTGCCATATATGATCATGGGCAGTTATAGAAGTGACAGGTAAAGCGGCGTTGAACGTACAAGCGGACTTTTCCAAACACCTATCATAAGAACATAATACTCTAGTATTATAATTATATATATTAGAAATAATATATATATATATATATATATATATATATATATATATATATATATATATATAAATATATATATATATATATATATTTAACATAATATTGCAGATTTCTCAGAAATAGCCAATTGTTTTTTTTCATTGTCAGATTCGTTTTAAACACATTGACATGTTAAAGAAATGTCTGCTTTTATCTCAGACACTTGACTTTTATCTCAGAGGCTTGACTTTTATCTCAGAGGCTTGACTTTTATCTCAGAGGCTTGACTTTTACTCAAAGGCTTGACTTTTATCTCAAAGGCTTGACTTTTATCAAAATGTGTTGTTCAATCAATGTAATTAATTTGGGTTGCAAGAAGTTATTACTTATCTCTGGGAGACTCAGTGTTCTGGTAACAAGAAGTTATTACTTATCTCTGGGGGACTCAGTGTTCTGGTAACAATTCACCTTATCTCTGGGGGACTCAGTGTTCTGGTAACAATTCACCTTATCTCTGGGGGACTCAGTGTTCTGGTAACAATTCACCTTATCTCTGGGGGACTCAGTGTTCTGGTAACAATTTCCCTCATCTCTGGTAACAATTCCCGTCATCTCTGGTAACAATTTCCCTCATCTCTGGTAACAATTCCCCTCATCTCTGGTAACAATTATATATGGTAACAATTTCCCTCATCTCTGGTAACAATTGCCCTCATCTCTGGTAACAATTATCTCTGGTAACAATTTCCCTCATCTCTGGTAACAATTTCCCTCATCTCTGGTAACAATTCCCCTCATCTCTGGTAACAATTATCTCTGGTAACAATTCCCCTCATCTCTGGTAACAATTCCCCTCATCTCTGGTAACAATTCCCCTCATCTCTGGTAACAATTCCCCTCATCTCTGGTAACAATTATCTCTGGTAACAATTCCCCTCATCTCTGGTAACAATTATCTCTGGTAACAATTCCCCTCATCTCTGGTAACAATTCCCCTCATCTCTGGTAACAATTATCTCTGGTAACAATTTCCCTCATCTCTGGTAACAATTTCCCTCTTGTCTGGTAATAATTCCCCTCATCTCTGGTAACAATTCCCCTCATCTCTGGTAACAATTCCCCTCATCTCTGGTCACAATTCCTCTCATCGCTGGTAACAATTCCCCTCATCTCTGGTTACAATTCCCCTCATCTCTGGTAACAATTATCTCTGGTAACAATTCCCCTCATCTCTGGTAACAATTCCCTATACTCTGGTAACAATTATCTCTGGTAACAATTCCCTCATCTCTGGTAACAATTCCCTCATCTCTGGTAACAATTCCCCTCATCTCTGGTAACAATTCCCTCATCTCTGGTAACAATTCCCCTCATCTCTGGTAACAATTATCTCTGGTAACAATTCCCCTAATCTCTGGTAACAATTATCTTTGGTAACAATTCCCCTAATCTCTGGTAACAATTCCCCTCATTTCTGGTAACATATCTCTGGTAACAATTTCCGTCATCTCTGGTAACAATTCCTCTCATCTCTGGTAACAATTTCCCTCATCTCTGGTAACAATTCCCCTCATCTCTGGTAACAATTATCTCTGGTAACAATTCCCCTCATCTCTGGTAACAATTATCTCTGGTAACAATTCCCCTCATCTCTGGTAACAATTATCTCTGGTAACAATTATCTCTGGTAACAATTTCCCTCATCTCTGGTAACAAATATCTCTGGTAACAATTTCCCTCATCTCTGGTAACAATTCTCCTCATCTCTGGTAACATTTCCCCTCATCTCTGGTAACAATTATCTCTGGTAACAATTCCCCTCATCTCTGGTAACAATTATCTCTGGTAACAATTTCCCTCATCTCTGGTAACAATTCTCCTCATCTCTGGTAACAATTCCCCTCATCTCTGGTAACAATTCCCGTCATCTCTGGTAACAATTTCCCTCATCTCTGGTAACATTTCCCCTCATCTCTGGTAACAATTATCTCTGGTAACAATTCCCTCATCTCTGGTAACAATTGCCCTCATCTCTGGTAACAATTCTCCTCATCTCTGGTAACAATTCCCTCATCTCTGGTAACAATTCCCCTCATCTCTGGTCACAATTCCTCTCATCGCTGGTACCAATTCCCCTGATCTCTGGTAACAATTCTCCTCATCTCTGGTAACAATTATCTCTGGTAACAATTTCCCTCATCTCTGGTAACAATTATCTCTGGTAACAATTCCCCTCATCTCTGGTAACAATTCCCTTCATCTCTGGTAACAATTCCCCTCATCTCTGGTAACAATTCCCCTCATCTCTGGTAACAATTATCTCTGGTAACAATTCCCCTCATCTCTGGTAACAATTATCTCTGGTAACAATTCCCCTCATCTCTGGTAACAATTCCCCTCATCTCTGGTAACAATTATCTCTGGTAACAATTCCCCTCATCTCTGGTAACAATTCCCCTCATCTCTGGTAACAATGCCCTTCATCTCTGGTCACAATTCCCCTCATCTCTGGTAACAATTATCTCTGGTAACAATTTCCCTCATCTCTGGTAACAATTCTCCTCATCTCTGGTAACAATTCCCCTCATCTCTGGTAACAATTCCCGTCATCTCTGGTAACAATTTCCCTCATCTCTGGTAACATTTCCCCTCATCTCTGGTAACAATTATCTCTGGTAACAATTCCCTCATCTCTGGTAACAATTGCCCTCATCTCTGGTAACAATTCACCTCATCTCTGGTAACAATTCCCCTCATCTCTGGTAACAATTATCTCTGGTAACAATTTCCCTCATCTCTGGTAACAATTTCCCTCATCTCTGGTAACAATTCCCCTCATCTCTGGTAACAATTATCTCTGGTAACAATTCCCCTCATCTCTGGTAACAATTCCCCTCATCTCTGGTAACAATTCTCCTCATCTCTGATAACAATTCCCCTCATCTCTGGTAACAATTATCTCTGGTAACAATTTCCCTCATCTCTGGTAACAATTATCTCTGGTAACAATTCCCCTCATCTCTGGTAACAATTCCCCTCATCTCTGGTAACAATTATCTCTGGTAACAATTTCCCTCATCTCTGGTAACAATTTCCCTCTTGTCTGGTAATAATTCCCCTCATCTCTGGTAACAATTCCCCTCATCTCTGGTAACAATTCCCCTCATCTCTGGTAACATTTATCTCTGGTAACAATTCCCCTCATCTCTGGTAACAATTATCTCTGGTAACAATTCCCCTCATCTCTGGTAACAATTTCCCTCATCTCTAGTAGCAATTATCTCTGGTAACAATTCTCCCCATCTCTGGTAACAATTATCTCTGGTAACAATTTCTCTCATCTCTGGTAACAATTATCTCTGGTAACAATTTCCCTCATCTCTGGTAACAATTTCCCTCATCTCTGGTAACAATTATCTCTGGTAACAATTCCCTCATCTCTGGTAACAATTATCTCTGGTAACAATTCACCTCATCTCTGGTAACAATTATCTCTGGTAACAATTATCTCTGGTAACAATTCCCCTCATCTCTGGTAACAATTCCTTTCATCTCTGGTAACAATTCCCATCATCTCTGGTCACAATTCCCCTCATCTCTGGTAACAATTATCTCTGGTAACAATTCCCCTCATCTCTGGTCACAATTCCCCTCATCTCTGGTAACAATTCCCCTCGTCTCTGGTAACAATTATCTCTGGTAACAATTCCCTCATCTCTGGTAACAATTATCTCTGGTAACAATTCCCCTCATCTCTGGTAACAATTCCCTCATCTCTGGAAACAATTCCCCTCATCTCTGGTCACAATTCCCCTCATCTCTGGTAACAATTATCTCTGGTAACAATTCCCCTCATCTCTGGTAACAATTCCCTATACTCTGGTAACAATTATCTCTGGTAACAATTCCCTCATCTCTGGTAACAATTCCCTCATCTCTGGTAACAATTCCCCTCATCTCTGGTAACAATTCCCTCATCTCTGGTAACAATTCCCTCATCTCTGGTAACAATTATCTCTGGTAACAATTCCTCTAATCTCTGGTAACAATTATCTCTGGTAACAATTCCCCTTATCTCTGGTAACAATTCCCCTCATTTCTGGTAGCACATATCTCTGGTAACAATTTCCGTCATCTCTGGTAACAATTCCTCTCATCTCTGGTAACAATTTCCCTCATCTCTGGTAACAATTCCCCTCATCTCTGGTAACAATTATCTCTGGTAACAATTCCCCTCATCTCTGGTAACAATTATCTCTGGTAACAATTCCCCTCATCTCTGGTAACAATTATCTCTGGTAACAATTATCTCTGGTAACAATTTCCCTCATCTCTGGTAACAAATATCTCTGGTAACAATTTCCCTCATCTCTGGTAACAATTCTCCTCATCTCTGGTAACATTTCCCCTCATCTCTGGTAACAATTATCTCTGGTAACAATTCCCCTCATCTCTGGTAACAATTATCTCTGGTAACAATTTCCCTCATCTCTGGTAACAATTCTCCTCATCTCTGGTAACAATTCCCCTCATCTCTGGTAACAATTCCCGTCATCTCTGGTAACAATTTCCCTCATCTCTGGTAACATTTCCCCTCATCTCTGGTAACAATTATCTCTGGTAACAATTCCCTCATCTCTGGTAACAATTGCCCTCATCTCTGGTAACAATTCTCCTCATCTCTGGTAACAATTCCCTCATCTCTGGTAACAATTCCCCTCATCTCTGGTCACAATTCCTCTCATCGCTGGTAACAATTCCCCTCATCTCTGGTAACAATTCTCCTCATCTCTGGTAACAATTATCTCTGGTAACAATTTCCCTCATCTCTGGTAACAATTATCTCTGGTAACAATTCCCCTCATCTCTGGTAACAATTCCCTTCATCTCTGGTAACAATTCCCCTCATCTCTGGTAACAATTCCCCTCATCTCTGGTAACAATTATCTCTGGTAACAATTCCCCTCAACTCTGGTAACAATTATCTCTGGTAACAATTCCCCCCATCTCTGGTAACAATTCCCCTCATCTCTGGTAACAATTATCTCTGGTAACAATTCCCCTCATCTCTGGTAACAATTCCCCTCATCTCTGGTAACAATGCCCATCATCTCTGGTCACAATTCCCCTCATCTCTGGTAACAATTATCTCTGGTAACAATTTCCCTCATCTCTGGTAACAATTCTCCTCATCTCCGGTATTAATTCCCCTCATCTCTGGTAACAATTCCCGTCATCTCTGGTAACAATTTCCTTCATCTCTGGTAACATTTCCCCTCATCTCTGGTAACAATTATCTCTGGTAACAATTCCCTCATCTCTGGTAACAATTGCCGTCATCTCTGGTAACAATTCTCCTCATCTCTGGTAACCATTCCCCTCATCTCTGGTAACAATTATCTCTGGTAACAATTTCCCTCATCTCTGGTAACAATTATCTCTGGTAACAATTCCCCTCATCTCTGGTAACAATTCCCCTCATCTCTGGTAACAATTCCCCTCATCTCTGGTAACAATTCCCCTCATCTCTGGTAACAATTATCTCTGGTAACAATTCCCCTCATCTCTGGTAACAATTATCTCTGGTAACAATTCCCCTCATCTCTGGTAACAATTTCCTTCATCTCTGGTAACAATTATCTCTGGTAACAATTCCCCTCATCTCTGGTAACAATTCCCCTCATCTCTGGTAACAATGCCCATCATCTCTGTTCACAATTCCCCTCATCTCTGGTAACAATTATCTCTGGTAACAATTCCCCTCATCTCTGGTCACAATTCCCCTCATCTCTGGTAACAATTCCCCTCGTCTCTGGTAACAATTATATCTGGTAACAATTCCCTCATCTCTGGTAACAATTATCTCTGGTAACAATTCCCCTCATCTCTGGTAACAATTCCCCTCATCTCTGGTAACAATTCCCTCATCTCTGGTAACAATTCCCCTCATCTCTGGTCACAATTCCTCTCATCGCTGGTAATAATTCCCCTCATCTCTGGTAACAATTATCTCTGGTAACAATTCCCCTCATCTCTGGTAACAATTCCCTCATCTCTGGTAACAATTATCTCTGGTAACAATTCCCTCATCTCTGGTAACAATTCCCTCATCTCTGGTAACAATTCCCCTCATCTCTGGTAACAATTGCCTCATCTCTGGTAACAATTCCCTCATCTCTGGTAACAATTATCTCTGGTAACAATTCCCCTAATCTCTGGTAACAATTATCTCTGGTAACAATTCCCCTCATCTCTGGTAACAATTACCCTCATTTCTGGTAACAATTATCTCTGGTAACAATTTCCGTCATCTCTGGTAACAATTCCTCTCATCTCTGGTAACAATTTCCCTCATCTCTGGTAACAATTCCCCTCATCTCTGGTAACAATTATCTCTGGTAACAATTCCCCTCATCTCTGGTAACAATTATCTCTGGTAACAATTCCCCTCATCTCTGGTAACAATTATCTCTGGTAACAATTTCCCTCATCTCTGGTAACAATTTCCCTCATCTCTGGTAATATTTCCCCTCATTTCTGGTAACAATTATCTCTGGTAACAATTCCCCTCATCTCTGGTAACAATTATCTCTGGTAACAATTCTCCTCATCTCTGGTAACAATTCCCCTCATCTCTGGTAACAATTCCCGTCATCTCTGGTAACAATTTCCCTCATCTCTGGTAACAATTCCCCTCATCTCTGGTAACAATTTCCCTCATCTCTGGTAACAATTCCCGTCATCTCTGGTAACAATTTCCCTCATATCTGGTAACAATTATCTCTGGTAACAATTCCCTCATCTCTGGTAACAATTGCCCTCATCTCTGGTAACAATTGCCCTCATCTCTGGTAACAATTTCCCTCATCTCTGGTAACAATTCTCCTCATCTCTGGTAACAATTCTCCTCATCTCTGGTAACAATTCCCCTCATCTCTGGTAACAATTCCCTTCATCTCTGGTAACAATTATCTCTGGTAACAATTCCCCTCATCTCTGGTAACAATTGCCCTCATCTCTGGTAACAATTGCCCTCATCTCTGGTAACAATTTCCCTCATCTCTGGTAACAATTCTCCTCATCTCTGGTAACAATTCTTCTCATCTCTGGTAACAATTCCCCTCATCTCTGGTAACAATTCCCTCATCTCTGGTAACAATTATCTCTGGTAACAATTCCCCTCATCTCTGGTAACAATTGCCCTCATCTCTGGTAACAATTGCCCTCATCTCTGGTAACAATTTCCCTCATCTCTGGTAACAATTCTCCTCATCTCTGGTAACAATTCTCCTCATCTCTGGTAACAATTCCCCTCATCTCTGGTAACAATTCCCTTCATCTCTGGTAACAATTATCTCTGGTAACAATTCCCTCATCTCTGGTAACAATTATCTCTGGTAACAATTCCCCTCATCTCTGGTAACAATTATCTCTGGTAACAATTATCTTTGGTAACAATTATCTCTGGTAACAATTCCCCTCATCTCTGGTAACAATTCCCCTCATCTCTGGTAACAATTCCCCTCATCTCTGGTCACAATTCCCCTCATCTCTGGTAACAATTATCTCTGGTAACAATTCCCCTCATCTCTGGTCACAATTCCCCTCATCTCTGGTAACAATTCCCCTCATCTCTGGTAACAATTATCTCTGGTAACAATTCCCTCATCTCTGGTAACAATTATCTCTGGTAACAATTCCCCTCATCTCTGGTAACAATTATCTCTGGTAACAATTATCTTTGGTAACAATTATCTCTGGTAACAATTCCCCTCATCTCTGGTAACAATTCCCCTCATCTCTGGTAACAATTCCCCTCATCTCTGGTCACAATTCCCCTCATCTCTGGTAACAATTATCTCTGGTAACAATTCCCCTCATCTCTGGTCACAATTCCCCTCATCTCTGGTAACAATTCCCCTCATCTCTGGTAACAATTATCTCTGGTAACAATTCCCTCATCTCTGGTAACAATTATCTCTGGTAACAATTCCCCTCATCTCTGGTAACAATTCCCTTCATCTCTGGTAACAATTCCCCTCATCTCTGGTAACAATTATCTCTGGTAACAATTCCCCTCATCTCTGGTAACAATTCCCCTCATCTCTGGTAACAATTCCCCTCATCTCTGGTAACAATTATCTCTGGTAACAATTCCCCTCATCTCTGGTAACAATTCCCCTCATCTCTGGGAGCGAGATCTGACTACCGTGTTCAGTGTGGGGTACGTTAAACATCCATTGGCGTTTAGAAATAGAAAAGATTAGGCTTAACGGCCGCTGGCTGGACAAAATCCAAATTCAAAATCTACTCAAGCTATCTGTACCTTTCCCTATTGATGCTCCTAAATGACGGCGGATCTATTTAGCTCTAGTGTTTGAGTTTATTAAAACGGACTTGCACATCGGTAAGACCACCCTTGAAGAAAACTGGTTGTATATAGACTGCGTAGAGTCTTCTAAACCAGAATAAAGACGTTAAGTTAAGTTAAGTTATCAGTTTCTTTATCGAAAACAACAATAAGTCGGGTTTCTTGTCTTTGACCGGTGTATGGCAATTAGAATACTTGTCTGATGTATGTCGTCTATTTACTAAGTCAAACTTCTGGGCCTAGTGTCCTCGTACTGAATGCAGTGTCCTCGTACTGGATGTAGTGTCCTCTAACTGAATATAGTGTCCTCTTACTGGATGTAGTGTCCTCTTACTGGACGTAGTGTTCTCTTACTGGATATAGTGTCCTCTTACTGGGCGTAGTGTTCCCTTACTGGATATAGTGTCCTCTTACTGGACGTAGTGTCCTCTTACTGGATATAGTGTCCTCTTACTGAGCGTAGTGTCCTCTTACTGGATATAGTGTCCTCTTACTGAATGTAGTGTCCTCGTACTGGATATAGTGTCCTCTTACTGGATATAGTGTCCTCGTACTGGATATAGTGTCCTCTTACTGGGTATAGTGTCCTCGTACTGAACGTAGTGTCCTCTTACTGGATATAGTGTCCTCTTACTGGATATAGTGTCCTCTTACTAGGTGTAGTGTCCTCTTACTGGATATAGTGTCCTCTTACTGGATATAGTGTTCTCTTACTGAATGTAGTGTCCTCTTACTGGATATAGTGTCCTCTTACTGGATATAGTGTCCTCGTACTGAATGTAGTGTCCTCTTACTTGATATAGTGTCTCCTTACTGGATATAGTGTCCTCTTACTAAATGTAGTGTCCTCTTACTGAATGTAGTGTCCTCTTATTGAATGTAGTGTATTCTTACTGGATATAGTGTCCTCTTACTGGATATAGTGTCCTCTTACTGGATATAGTGTCCTCTTACTGGATGTAGTGTCCTCTTACTGGGCGCAGTGTCCTCCTACTGGGCGCAGTGTCCTCTTTTTGGGCGCAGTGTCCTCTTACTGGATGTAGTGTCCTCTTACTGGATATAGTGTCTCCTTGCGGTGCTATTGACAGTTGTTCCAGGGGTTACAAGCAGGCAAGAGTAGTCGCTAGTGATCGGTTCAGACTAGTTGTCGTTCTTTCTCATGGCGGATGTGAGTTCATGGCGGATGTGGTCTCACGGCCATCACTGCTTAAGGTCTCTTTGCTACGTGCTTTAGGAATTTGGATGACATTATGACAAACAAAAGAGCGTTTCAATTATTCCTTCACTCACACATAATATGCTCCCGTTATTTATTTGGCTTGGCTAGATTGGCTTCATTCGTTCTCAATCTCCTGCTACCAAACCCTGAAAGGGCTTAAGTAGCCGAATATAGTCCAGAGAACGAAATGCGATATTTGCATCTTTCGATCCAACACATCCGACTTCGATCCCTTCTCCTTAGCCAGTCTGTCCTGCTGCAGCCTGTTATCCAGGATCACCGAGTGGAGGTGTAAAAGGGTCTTGGCAGTTCTGGTTTGCTGGCCCTGACGCTAGCAGTCAGCTATGGGTAGTTGACCGCTGCAGCTCATGCGCTGCTCAGCATCATGAGCCAACGTTATTTATTTGATATCTGTCTTCACATATCACTCTGGCTACACGCATACACAGGAAATTATTTCACCAATGTTTACACACATTTCTGTCAAGCTACAGTTGGTGTTGTTCTATAGTGTGTGTACTTGTTTTGTTAGAGGATAAACGCGCCGCTTTCAACTTCTCCCTCTCCATTTATCTCCATACAGAGATTAAGGCCAACAGTGTTGAAGGCTCATTACAATATAAGATGTACCAACGTGCTTGGCGTACTCTTGCAGACGTTCTTTTTGTTGCAAATTGATTTATGCGATCAATTAACATAACCTAGTTGAAAGGACATTCTTCGTATGGTAGAAACGGACATACATCAGGGGCTCATGACGTCAAGTGAAGGTTTTGTCGGCGAATAAGACACCAAGGAGATAGGGTTATAAGACAGTCTCTGTTCTGGAATCCCCATTCTTCGAAGAAGTACACTAAATCACACATGGAAAAGAGAGGTTTCAAAAAACATAAAGGAATTAGTGAAGACATATACTATATGATATAAACTCAGTTAGAGAAGGGGGCACAGAACAGGATGACTTGGGTCGTATGTGTTTCAAGACCTATACACGGAAGGGAGCTGAAATGTGTTCATTGATTGATACACAACGACATGCATAGAGATGCAGTGGGCCTATTATTTCTTCTCCGGCAAAGTTCTTTGCGATCCACTCGACCTGGCACAGCCAATAAGAATTGAAAGTCACTAATAACATCAGAAGTGTTTGGATTGGTTTGTTAGTTGCCTTGATACTTACTAATCTATTTAAATAGTATATGTTGCAGCACTGTGTCGACATAATCCTTGTGTTGTGCTGTTAGTCAGAGCTTTAGTTAATAAATGCTGGTAATAAATAAGATATAAATAGTATGTTACACCATTGAGCCACAAAAGTGCGTCACTTATTTGTGCGCTTCTAGACCTACAGGTCAGCAACTAAAAGCCATTAAACACTTTCATTTGTGCCTTAACATCCATCGCCACCTCCCCCCCCCCCCCCCCCCTCCCAATCTCATGAGAAAATATAGGTTGACGTGTTGTTTACCTAGTTTATCCAGGATACCGGCCATCTATTAGATAGGTCCCATAGGTCGCATATAATGATAGACCTACAGCGTGATACCAAATAACCTGAAAAGACCCGATTGACGTTTTAGTTTATTTGTTAGATCAGAGGTTCCCAAACATTTATCCCGTGTATGTGGTAGATCAGAGGTTCCCAAACATTTATCCCGTGTATGTGGTAGATCAGAGGTTCCCAAAACATGCTGCTAATCTTGGCCCTCTTTAACACATTTATCCCGTTTGTGGCCACCAGAAGAGAAATCGAAGTTTACAAGTTAATGTTTATGTCAGGTAAACTATGAATGAGCGTTTGAATGATAGAGTGGTTGAGTGCTCGCTTCTGATGGCAAAGGTACAAGGTTTGATTCTCGTTATCAAAACACTATAGTTGACCTAGCTGTAAAGGGGTGTTTTCTTGGGGAAGGAAAAGCAACTAGGAAGAGATCTGTCCACTTCCACTTCATAAATAGCCGTGGCTTAATCAACCAAGTCTCTCTACCACTTGATCCCCGACAGCAGCGTCTGCCATATGACTACCTGTGGCAGAGTCCAGGTTTCACGGAGTAGTTAGTTATCTATCTAGAATGTTACAACATGCATCCACATCACGATACGACCACACACAGCAAACGCTCTCCAACAACCGGTGTCATATTTAATAACAACAATCAACATTCACAATAGAATTTGCATGAAGAATAAAATAAATCTGAACTAAATAATCATATACTATATATATGTTAATTTAAATATTAACTACATCGGAAGTTTTAAGCATTAGCTTTTGTTAACTCTTCCAGCTCATTCAACCCAGTTCTAGCCGCTGCACTCCCCTCCTTTTATCTGCACACTCAACACACTCTCACAAACTTGTCTTCACGATCGTATTCTCTAGTCTGCCACTCTGTGCACTCACTCACACTCAGATCCCTTCAGACAAGTGATCTGTACATTCACAAATACTTCACATTCACATTTGCTATCAGATCAATTACCACCTGGCGATAGTGCGTTCACAAATACTTCGATCACGTCCTTCTAGGCGGAATCACTTATTCACTTATGGTCACACACTCAGTCGGTCTGTGCATACACATACTTCAGAACACACATTGTTCACTCGGTGTCCTGCACAATATTTCAGACATTCAGATCTCTTCTAGTCACAGGGTGTCCAGCACACACACTTATAGATCGACTGGCCAAGACTCAAAGGTGTATGCTGGTTCAGTCATCCTGCAACATATTCTATCACTCACAAACTCTAATTAAGCCTGCTAGCTAGTCCGTGCAATTCATTCTCTCTCTCTCTCTCCCGGCCCGTCTCTCAGTCTCTCTCTACTCCAGCATGTCGAGTTCCTCATTGCCGAGTATTATATAGTCTCAAACAACTTCATGGCTGTCCAATGGTCTTCTGTTGATTGTCTGACTTAGCCATCACCCTAGTTTGGATCTACCTCCGACTAGTTGTTATTTGAAGAATATCTCAGAATTTCTGTCACTCTAAATGTCGCAGAAACAAAACGTGACAACCTCTGACTGCCACCAACCCCCACACTACCTAAATCGGAACGCCAGAGTGGTCAGCTCCTAACCCTCACATGTATCAGACACATTTCTATCCTATCCCTCGTTTCCTTTGTCGACTTACTGTCGATATGGTGATTGACCTTGGCACACATTCAGGTAACCTTTGTTCCCATAGTCGTCGGCCCCATCACCCCTGCTCTTAACGCCCATACTCCAGCTGGAACTGCTACATACCTTTACCTTTATATCGTGAAGATTGCATAATCTGAGCATTGATTACCCCACATTAACAAGTATGCATTACTTCTATAATATATCAGGGCTTTCTGTTGAAGTTTGTACACAATCACAATTCGGGGGCCACAGAACAAACAGAAGACTTGTTAGGGTGGTAGTGGACCAGTCAGCTGATCAACATTCAACGACCACCGAAGTGCAGGCATCTGGTGAAATCAGAACAAGGAAGAATATAATGACGGCACCATGGCGGGCAGAAGAATTTAGAGTGACAACAAAAGCGGCAGACAATGGCACGGAGGCAATATTTGAACGACAGAACGACAGACAGACAGAAAGATAGAACGAAAGAAAGACAGAAAGACAGAACGACAGAAAGACAGAAAGACTGAACGACAGAAAGACTGAACGACAGAAAGACAGAACGACAGAAAGACAGAACGACAGCAGGAAATGTAGAAGTAACGCACAAAATCCTGGGAGGGTTTCGAGACAAACTGGAAAAGAATGCTAGAGGAAACTAGAATATGTTCTACAGGACTGCAAGGAACTCGAAGGGAAAAACAGAAGTACCATCTGAAATTTGTAAAAGGTCAGCAAGGGTATTTGCTTACTGCCTCGGGCAGAAAATTAATAAATGGACATACTATTTCTTCGATCTTCACGGCGCAGAGGAAGACCAAGTCTCAGAATGACAGACTCTATTACAGATGATGAGCCCAGCGATGAAGATGAAGGACAACAAGATGGAGGAACTGATTTTTCATATATCTCATGGGTGATGCCATTAAAGTCTGTAAGGAGATGACAAAGAAGTAAGCTAATACGGGAAGATGACAAAACACCCGAGGTACATCTCCAGAGCAACCTGTAAGTCTGCTAAGTAAGAGATGAATAAGAGCGGACTATCGATTATAGCAACAAGCAAATCTTCTAAGTAAGAGGTGGATAAGAGCGGACGATCGATCAGAGCAACATGAAGATCTGTTAAGTAAGAACTGAGAACAGAGGCCGGTGGATCAGATGCTCAGAAGTGGTGGTCTCGAGAGATGTAAAGAGACATCGGATAAACCCTGGTGCAACAGTCCCTGGAATAGCTCACTTAGCTCAAATACATTGAAGCTGTAATAGACGGTAGTGAGGCGCCATAGAAGATTTGGCTACCCGAGAAGCAGAAACTGGTACACCTTGTGATGTTTTAAATACAGAATTCCTCAGCAAAAGAGAGATAAACCTGAAAACGGTTTCGGTTGCACATTGCGCTCCTAAGTGCGCACCTTGACTTGAGCTGGCAGTCATGGGTAATGACCCCAACTCATCCCTTCCCCACCGTCCCCCAATAAAAAACGCACAAAAAAAAACACACACACACAAAAAACCGGCAAAAGAGAACATCAAAGTTTTAAAATGCAGTTTTTTTAAATAAAATTGAAACGGGAAGCAAGAGCGGTTGTCCAAATCTGCAATCATGCAATGAGTCACGATCTTGAAACCCAAACCCCCTCAGACCCGAGCTTTCTCTCTTATCGTTTATCCAGATCTGAAGAACGACCACCATCGCAATCACCGGATGCCAAGAGCCAAGGATCTAGACCCACAGGACGACACAAAGGACGCTGGGAAGACAATATAAGACGGTCTTCGATAGATTGGAAACGACTCGAACCATACCAGGAGTAAGAAGGTAGACAAACCAATTTGACGCTCTACCTGGCAAATCGCTGTCCACAAGGAAGACCAAGGGCGTGTAAGTCAGTAGATCGAGTCAACAATTTACAGTGAGCACACCGGCAGTTGCATTCCAGGGGGTCGTGATCGACAGTCTCTAGAGGAGACAGAATAAGAAATAAAGACAATCGACAGCAAATGGTAACAGTGTCGTACATGACACATGTAGACAGAGAGCACACACAATGATTTGTTAATATGTCAAGAACGTCTCCATATAAATCCACCTGTCGAGCAGACAGACATCAGACATTTCGAGAAAAATGAAGTCCAAGATACGATGGATTGACTGGAACGAGAAAGTCGTGGATTGAAAGTTTAACCGGGCACATAAATGGCACACGCCAGACTATTGCAGCTCCTCATGACACCCAACGACGTAAGTAGATAGATAAGACACGATCTGACGTGAGCTGTCAAACTTCTGCCAGCTTACTATAGCAGACAACCAAATATCGAGGGTAAGCAACCTTGAGGACAAAGCACTGGACAACATATAGTTGCTGACTATTTTAACACCAATCAATGGAAACTGTAGATGAGTGGATTGTTGATAGGCCATTGGTGGAGACGTGGTAGGAAAAAAAACAATCATGAAACGAGGGAGTAAACAAGATGATGAGGTAACGACACAACAGATAGAAAGAGCGATGAAAGGGGCTTCATTCCTTCGTTTCATTATTGATTTTGTCCCAACCATGCCGCCACCTATGGCAGCTCTTACATCGTGTCTTTTGTGTGTGTGTGTGTGTGTGTGCGTGCGTGCGTGCGTGCGTGCGTGCGTGTGTGTGTGTGTGTGTGTGTGTCTGATTTGTAATCCTTTTAAGTCATTCTCTGTTACCAGCGAAGGCCATGTTGCCGTAACATTGCGTTGTTTTGCTTTTGTCCTGGTGCAGTCACTGATCTATTTCCTATGTCTGTTTTAACCGGTATTTCATGGCAAGAACTTGCATAAACGCTACATAAAGTTGCAATGATATAGCAATTGTGAACGTTTCATAAACTGGCCTGGCTTGTTGACAGATATACACGACAGCTGTACTTACTTGGGATCGTGACGCGATTAACCAGTATGTAAAGTATGGATCTGACAATGCCATTTCTGGGTAATACACTTGGCACTTCTAGTTTGGGCGCTTACTTTGTTCACATATCACGCAAGTAAAGAGTTCATTGCCTTTAGTTGTAAACGACCTCTACCCCACCTCTACCCCACCTCCAGAGACTGCCAGTAAGTGTTGTAGGCCCAACCATAGGTGAACAAATGGTGTCCAGGTTGACAACCGTTACTGTTTGTAATGTGTATGTAATGTACTAAGCGGCTGGAGTCAGGGTCAGGTGTAACATACTGTCCAAGGCTCTACCTCAGGTGGGGGTCAGGTGTAACATACTGTCCAAGGTTCTACCTCAGGTGGGGGTCAGGTGTAACGTACTGTCCTAGGCTCCACCTCAGGTGGGGGTCAGGTGTAACGTACTGTCCAATGCTCCACTTCAGGTCAGAGTCAGGTGTAACATACTGTCCAAGGCTCCACCTCAGGTGGGGGTCAGGTGTAACATACTGTCCAAGGCTCCACCTCAGGTGGGGGTCAGGTGTAACATACTGTCCAAGGCTCCACCTCAGGCGGGGGTCAGGTGTAACGTACTGTCCAAGGCTCCACCTCAGGTGGGGGTCAGGTGTAACATACTGGTCCAAGGCTCCACCTCAGGTGTAACGGGTGTACCGGGAAAATAACCGATGAACATTTGCTGCAAAACTGCCCGACATACGAGGATCAGAGAGAGCAGATGTGGCCATCACCAGTGGCAACACTAGACAAGCTCTATGGCAGTGTCGACAGCCTCAGGATGACGGCTACTTTTTTCGAAAAAATAAAGGTTGATGTCTGACTGCGTACGAAGAAGAAGAAGAAGAAGAAGAAGAAGAAGAAGATCAAATTTGAACAGACAAGAAATGAGAAACTATTTTGTTCTAATTTGACCGGCATTGCACGCGATAACAATTCTAAAATTGAAATTGTTGAATTTGTGTGGGTCTTTTCTAAATAGCAATGTCATGTTTGTAGATTTCAATGTCTCGAGTGAGTGAGAAGAGATAACGATGGTTGGACTTCGTTTGACGAGATGAATGGCGAGTGTATTTAGAACAGTAAGTTCCTAACTACATTTCCAAAAATGTCAGCTTTTGGGGGGACCAAACGCTTTGCAAAAAAAAAACCGATTATTTGTCTGGCTAGTGCTCAAAAGGAGGTCGGAACTGCTTTGCAGGAACTTTGTTGAAGGAACTTTGTTGAAGGAACTTTGTTGAATGAACTTTGTTGAATGGACTTTGTTGAAGGAACTTTGTTGAAGGAACTGTTGAAGGTTGTGTGTCTCGTTAGATGAAGGCTGAATCTTACAGAAGAGCAACAGTTTATGTACCAACAGTATGTCTCTATTTTGGCGACCTAAGACTCATAGCCTAGTGCACACAGCCAATTATACCAAGCACCATTGCATGTCCCTGCCTAGAACCGAAGCTGCTCTATGAATGCGAATCTTGGACAGTAAAATACAAAACGCTGTGGAGAGCATTTCACACAATGAAATATTACATATAGATAACATTACAACATCCTTGCTAACAAACATTAAATGGAGAACATGCCAATTCATTAAATCGGCGCGGATAACAAAGCCTGATGATGACTGGATACATCGATGACAACCGATCCACATCAAGACGGAGAAAACAGAAATGGCACGACGTGACAACATGACTGGGAATGGGGCGGCGTGACAAAATGACTGAGAATGTCATGATGTGACAAAATGACTGGGAATGGTACGACGTGACAAAATGACTGGGAATGGGGCGGCGTGACGAAATGACTGGGAATGTCATGATGTGACAAAATGACTGAGAATGGCACGGTGTGACAAAATGATTATGTATGCTGCAAGTATCCACAACACTTATTTGATGATCCTTCTTCTTCTTCTTCTTCTTCTTCTTCTTCTTCTTCGTTCGCTGTCAAACATCAACCTTAATTTTTTCGAATAAAGCAGCGCTCATCCTGAGGCTGTCGACACTACCATAGAGCTTGTCTAGTGTTGCCCCTAGTGATGGCCACATCTGCTCTCTCTGATCCTCGTATGTCGGGCAGTTTTGCAGCAAATGTTCAGCGGTCATTTTCCCGGTACCACACGGGCGTTCGTCAGTGCCACCTATCTTCAATTTGTTGAATAGGTGGTACCTCAGTCTATTGTGGCCAGTGCGAAGTCTGAAGACCACGATCTGCTCTCTTCTGTTCAACTGGTAATAGGCACCGTTTTTTGTGTAGCCAGTATGTTCTGTATCCCATTTGGTCATGTATCTAGCTCTAATAA
Source organism: Ariolimax columbianus (assembly GCA_036924085.1). Classification (NCBI taxonomy): domain Eukaryota; kingdom Metazoa; phylum Mollusca; class Gastropoda; order Stylommatophora; family Arionidae; genus Ariolimax; species Ariolimax columbianus. The sequence goes on from JAVGWX010000009.1 coordinate 90,073,932, forward strand.
GCCGTTATGACTCTTCGTATGTTATACTAGTATCTGGTTGTGGTAGTCTTGCACCTTCTTTTGCCAGTCTGTCTGCTTCCTCGTTGCCTTGGATGTTACAGTGGGATGGAACCCATTGTACCCCTACTCTTTTTGGTGCGGACTGCTGGCATAGTTGACAGAGTACTGCTGTTAAATCATTAAGTTCAGTATTTTTCTGGCTTTTTAGTGCTGTGACTACGGCCAGGGCATCTGTAAGCAGGACTATATGGCTTTCATTTCTCTAGCTTGTCACCATTTCTTCTACTGCAGCCCTTAGTCCCTCTGCCTCCGCTCTGAAATTGCTTGAGTATTTTCCAGTTGCCACTGGCAGTGTTATTTTTCTACCATTTGGTAGGCTCAGGAATACCCCTGCCCCTCCGTTCTGTGTTGTGTTTGTTACAGAACCGTCGGTGTATGCATTGGTCCAGTCTACGCTTGGATAGTTTTTCGTAATGTACCTCAGGGTTGTATCTCTTCTTTCTTTTTCGGTCTGGCAGTTTTTGTTTCCAATACCTGGTATATTTTCTACCACCTCTGGAAATATATGCTGCCTCCAGGTAGGTTTTCGTACAGTAGGGATGGGCTTTGGTGTTGTTAGTGCGTTCATGGGGTCTTCGTGCATCTTTGCTTTGGCTATTTCTGCAAAGTTTCTCCGCTTTAGTTTCCCATTTCCGAAATTGTTCAGTCTTTGGTGCATTGGATGGTCAGCCAGTCTTCTGAATTTCTCTGATTGCAGCTGGGCTCTACGGTCTGTTCTGTCGGTCATGGATTGCAGTTTTGTAATCTTTTCAAGTTCTACAATTGGCGTTGACTTCATGCCACCTGTTATAACTCTCATGGCTTGGTTTTGAAGTTTGCTAACTGTATCTAAGTTCGCCTTTGCTGCTCTTGTCCATGCCGCAATGCAATACTCGAGAACTGGTCTCACTCTTCCAGTGTACAGTTTCTTTAGTATACTTTCGTCTGCTCCCCAGCTTGTGCCAGCAAGTTTCCTCATGATTGCCATTCTTTCTCTGGCTCTCATTCGGTTTGTCTCGATCTGACTTTTCCATGTTATGCGCCGATCAAATGTGACTCCCAGGTAGTTTGGGTTGTCGTTTGGCTGCAGCTATTTGCCATTAAGACTTAATTTGGTGTTTGTTTGATAGCGAGAATATTGTACATGTCGTTTTTTCCTCGTTTATTTTGACCAGCCATGAGTTCGCCTACTCTTCCAGCGATGTTAGGGCCTGCTGCATCTGATTTCTTGTTATGGTGAAATTCTTTTCTGAGGTCCACATAGCCAGATCGTATGCAAACATGGAGCTGGGGACTCTTCTTGGTATATTCTCTGTTATATTATTTATATATACCAGGAAGAGTGTGGGTGACAGTACTCCCCCTTGGGGTACTCCCTGCTCAAGTGTCACCTTTTTGCTCATGTGCCCTTGTACTTGAACTCTGACTGTTCTGTTTTTGAGGTAGTGACTAATCCATCTGTACATTTTCCCACACACTTCAATTCTTCGTAGCTTGACTTTAAGTCCCCCTTTCCAGACCTTGTCAAATGCCTTTTTTAGGTCCACCCAAACCGCTACTGTGTGCTTTTTCTCTTGGTAAGCATCCTCTATTTCTTGTGCTATGAGAGTGATCTGATCCTCAGTGGATCTGTGCTGTCTAAAGCCTGCTTGCTGTGGAATTAGTATGTGTTTTTCTTCCAGATGCCACATCAGTCTGGTGTTTATCATACGCTCCATCAGTTTGCCGACACAGCTCAGTAGGCTGATAGGCCTGTATCCGTTTGGATCTGCTCTGTCTTTCTCTTTCTTTGGTTCTGGTATAATTACCGCATCTTTCCATGATTTGATGGTTCATATATATCCTTTGGAAGCATCCCAGACAAGCCCGGAAGGTCGACGCATTGAGAGATGGCGAGAAACAATGCAGGATCCATGGATAGACCTCAAGTAAGAGGCTGCGCCTGGACACCACCTGCCCTATGCTGTATGGAAGGCAATGAACAGACTTCGAACTGGTGTGTCAAGATGCAGAGTGTACTTGAAGAAATGGGGATATTCAGATATCGACACATGTGAATGCGGCGCAGTTCAGGACCAAGATCATCTGATGACCTGCCCCAACCTCCCTGAAACCTGTGACATGAACGACATGATGGAGGCGAACGACAAGGCAGTTCAAATTGCTGAATACTGGACGGATGCATTGTGACATGGTGTTTGGACACGGAAATTAAGTAAGTAAGTGTGGGTTAACCAAGTGCTGAAGTTTTTAAAATTATTTTTTGCCAGCAGTCGCGATGGGAGCTGATCGTTAGCCAAAAAAGTGTCTTTTGACATTCAAATTGTGTGCGGTTACGTATGATCACTGAACTGGTAATGAACAATTTGTAAGACTGACCTATATCAACAGATCAGCAGCTGATCTCGTGCAAATCTGGCCGACATTTTGTACAATCTAAAATTAAAATGCGACACTTTCTGGTGTAGTCATCCACAACTCTGCTCATTCATCAGTTTTATTCTAGACTGAAACCAGTGATGACCTTCATATTCAGTTGAGAATAAAGCCCCGGATGCCCGACTAAATTAATATCATAAATATTTACCAGCATAACCCAGTTAGTCATTGGTCTACGAAAGGCTGGGGTCTCTATGTATTGATTAAAACCATCGTGTAAAATTAGGTTCTCAAACTGCGACTCTCGGAGGGTCATATCAAGACAAATTTATAGACCAGTAGAGCATGAATTCTTACTTGTCTTACCTAGGAGATCATTAGTGCACTGCAACTGGCTGTATTGATTTGATTGATTGATTGACCTTGCTGTATTATCTATTGTATGTTATCACTGTTGTTCAATAAGATATTCCGTTACTTGCCAAATGTTTACTTTAGCGTCAGAAGTATTTCCTCCCTCGTGTTCCAGTGACATAATTATGTATCACTATAAATTGTATGGCAGTGCTAACCAACATTATACTCTGTTGGCATAGCTATTGTGTCCAGACAAATGAAGCCTTGAACTTCAACCTTAAAAAATAAAATGTTTCCAGGAAAATGTTTTTTTTTGTGAGTGAGCGTTCTCTTTCTAGACTAGTGTCGTAATTTGTCTGAGTGGTCAAAGAAGGTTGTATTACAATTGTGAAAAGGAACGCTTCTTCAGACAAGTCTATTTTAAAAGCTATGTCAGAAGAAATAACAAGTTCAATTGCGTAGTTAAGAACGCACAGTTCTTTCAGTCACTAATAGCAGTGGGGAAACAAATTCAGAACAAGACTTGACTTTTAGGCTTGGCTTCGTTCGTTCTCAATCTCCCACTACCAAACCCTGAAAAGTGCTTAAGTAGCAGAATGTAGTCCAGAGAAGGGAATGCGATGTGTCGTAGTTTACAGCTTAGCTACGATATTTGCACTTTTCGGTCCAACATCTCCGACTTCAGCAAACATTTTCTGAGTACCAGTTTAGTATATCCTCTTCGATCCCTTATCCTTAGCCAGTTTGTTCTGCTGCAACCTGTTATCCAGGATCACCGCATGAAGGTGTAGAAGGGTCAGCAGCTCTGGTTCGATGGCCCTGACGCTAGCAGTCAGCAATGGGTCGCTGATCACTGCAGCTCAATATATATATATATTTAACTACGAGGCGTGTTCAAATGAAACAGGACCTAACTGCATCAAGTGAACATAAGTACGATGCACATGATGACGTCACTTCTTGTGTAAACAGCACATACCAACCAGATATCAAGTTTGCCAAATGTGATTATCCTTCGACTCATAGTTTCCTCCGCAGACCGTTAAAAACATGATGGGTGTGAAACGGAATCTGTCCAGATTTGATCAGCGACCGGTGATTCGGTTTCTAGCAGCTGAAGGATGGTGACCAGTTGACATTCATTGCAGAATGCAGGCTGTGCATGGTGACAAAAGTTTGTCGAAGACAACAGTGAAGAAATGGAAAACGATGTTTAACGAAGGCAGTGAGTTAACGAAAGATCTCCAGAGACCAGGTCAGGCGCATATTGGTTCGTCAGTAGATGACATCGCCAAAATTCGAGTTGACCGTCGCCGGAGCTTACGTTCGCTATCAGAGGAATTCGCTGTGCCGCTAGGGACAGATGGGGATTAGCAAGAAACTGAAGAATAGGAAGGTGCGTTCACAATGGGTACCTCGGTCGCTGACCAACCACCATAAGGAACAACGCATGGGATGAAGTTTGAACCACATGCTGCGATACGAAGAGGAGGGCGATTTGTTTCTTTTGCACACAGGGGCAGGTGATGCCACCACTTTGAGCCGAGCAGCAACACGGTTAGCAGGCAACGGAAACGTCCCGGATCACCGAAACCAAAAAAAAATTAAAGTCACACATTTTCGCTGGTATGGTTATGCTGACATCGTGTTATTTTTTTAATTATGATGAACTTTTGTTGGTAGACTTTGAAGAGCCTGTCGTGAACATCAATACCATCTGCTACAACGACACACTAGACAAGCTGTATACAGCAATCAAGAATAAACAACCCGGCATGCTTTCGCGTGGTGTGATTCTGTTGCACGACAATGCACGTCCACATGTCGCGAACATTGTTCAGAAAGTGTTAGCACAGAACAAGTGGCAAGTACTGCCACACCCATCTTAAAGCTCCGATATGTCCCAATTGTGAACTGCATTTTTTTCGGACGCGTAAAAATATTTCTGAAGGGACAAAGAATCGACTCCGATGCAGACGTCATGGCCTCGGTGACCAAGTGGTTCAAAAAGCAACCAAAGTCATTTTTTTCGGACGGCATCCGCCGTCTACGCAATCAGTTGGGTTGCGTGTCTGAATGCCTATGGCGACTTTTTCTAACTAGCCTTGTGGCATGTTTGCTTTAATACAATTGCTATATTTAATTCTGTCACATCAAATGATGTAACTTTCATATGTTGTTTGTAATAAAACCATTGGGTCCGTTTTCAGTTGAACACGCCTCGACATATTCTCTACATACACAGCTTATTCATGTTGTCGAAATACCTAGATTGGGTTCGTTTTCAGTTGAAGACGCCTCGACATATTCTCTACATACACATCTTATTCATGTTGTCGAAATACCTAGATTGGGTTCGTTTTAAGTTGAACACGCCTAGATATATTCTCTACATACACAGATTATTCATATTGTCGAAATACCTTAATTTCATAATTTATCACATTTATCACATCTGAAAACGTTTCCAAGTCCTCCTGTCCTCAACAATCCGTTCTAGCTATGTCAAAGTCTTCCTTGTTTCCTGATGTTTTATCTTGAGCTGTCTTCTTCTTGAGTATCTTGGTCTGTTTGCACTTCCGTTGTCCAGGGGACTCCAGAACATTGCCCTTCTTGTAATGCTGTCAACTTACTTGCTCAATGTGTCCTTCCCAAAGCTAATTCATTCTCCTCACGTCATTGTCCACAGAAATATGTCTGGTTATCTAACTGTTCCACGCTAGTGATCTTATCAAACCATTTCAATCTCTACATTCTTCTCAGAAACATACTCACGGAAATATGTACATTTTTGCTGTTGAGTTTGTTGCTGTCCATGTTTCAGAGCCATTTTGTTGTACATGTCTTACATATTTCATTTTGCTGCAGACTCCTCAGTTTTGGCTGTCAACTCATCAATATAATGTCTCGTGTCTCCATTCTGTGTTGTGTTTGTTACAGAACCGTCGTTGTATGCATGGGTCCAGTCCATGCTTGGGTAGTTTTCCGCTATGTATCTTAGGGTTATGTCTCTTCTTTCTTTTTCAGTCTGGCTGTTCTTGTTTCAAATACCTGGTATATTTTCTACCACCTCCGGAATGATATGCTGCTTCCATGTGGGTTTGCGTAGAGTAGGGATGGGCGTTGGTGTTGTTACGGTGTTCATAGGGTCTTCGCTCATCTTTGCTTTGGCTATTTCTGCAAAGTTTCTCCGCTTAAGTTTCCAAATCTATTTAGTCTCTGATGCATTGGATGGTCTGTCAGTCTTCTGAGTTTCTCTGCTTGCTGCTGGGCTCTGCAGTCTCTTCTGTCGGTCATGGATTGCAGGTTTGTAACCTTTTCAAGTTCTACAATTGCGTAGACGTATGACCCTCCTTCTATGGTACCGTCTTCTTTCCCGCGGTGTGGCCTTCCTTCCCGTAGTCTGACTTTCCATCTCGTGATCAGGCCTGGTATCCTGTGGCCCGGTCTTCATTCCCGTAGTTTGGCCTTCCATCCCGTGGTCCGACTTTCCTTCCCTTGATCCGGCATTCCTTCCCGTGGTCCTGCTGGTTTACTATGCTCTCGTCTTCCCTCCTTTGGTCTGACATCCTTTCTTGTGGTCCGGTCTTCCTTTCCGTGGTCCGGCCTTCCATCCCGTGGTCCAACTTTCCTTCCCGTGATTTGGCATTCCTTCCCGTGGTTCTACTGGTTTCCTGTGCCCTGGTCTTCCCTCCCTTGGTCCGGCCTTCTTTCCAGTGGTCCAACCTTCCTTTCTGTGGTCGGGTCTTCCTTTTCGTGGTCCGGTCTTCCTTTCTGTGATCTAGTCTTTCTTCCCGTGGTCTAGCCTTTCGTCCTGCGGTCCGTTATGTGTAATCCTTCACATGCGAACATGCTGCCTTCGCGTAGCAGTGACTCAAATTACAGAAGTCTATAAGCAATTCTCCACTTTCATTTTTATTCCGTTTCCATACTTTCCAATTTATTATCTCGCCAAAACCGATATTATCATTCCAAACCATATATTCTTGTCCAGCAACACTCGGGAGATGTAGAGCACCAAATGACCTTTATCCTCCAACACCAAATGCCCTTTATTCTCCCCCAACACCAAATGTCCTTTATTCTCCCCCAACACCAAATGCCCTTTATTCACCTCCAACACCAAATGACCTTTATTCTCCTCCAACACATAATGTCCTTTACTTCTCTAACACCTAATGACCTTTATTCACCTCCAACACCAAATGCCCTTTATTCTCCCCCAACACCAAATGCCCTTTATTCTCCCCCAACACCAAATGCCCTTTATTCACCTCCAACACCAAATGACCTTTATTCTCCTCCAACACATAATGTCCTTTACTTCTCTAACACCTAATGACCTTTATTCACCTCCAACACCAAATGACCTTTATTCTCCTCCAACACATAATGTCCTTTACTTCTCTAACACCAAATCACCTTTATTCTCCTCCAACACCAAATGACCTTTATTCTCCTCCAACATCTAATGACCTTATTCTCTTCCAACATCTAATGACCTTATTCTCCCCTAAGACCTAATGACCTTTACTCCTCTAACACCTAATGACCTTTCTAATCCTCTAACATTTTGTACACCTTATAGCTTATCATACTTTTGAACTTCAACCATGTCACGGGCCGCAGAAATTGTCTTCACGACCACATATTTGAGACTACCGCCTTAAACATCAGCTCTCTCTTTACCCAGATCTAGCAGTCAAAACAAATATGACTATTGGATCAAAGCAGAATCATAAAGTTATGGTGACCTGAATTTGGTTGGAGTCATGTGAATACATTAAGGTTTCTTATATAAATAAACAGGAGATATGTATTTTGTTCAAACTATTTTGTCTCTATATATTGTATCTAGTTTAGTACGTACTTTTAATTCCCAACATTTTCAGAATTTGCCTTGACGAAAAAACACATATATTCCAGTATTATCAAATCCCTACCGGACTGCAACCACGGAGGAAGAGAAGAGCAAGGAGGCTAACGGGATGTTACAAAAGCAGAGTAGTAGCAAAAATACTACAAGAGTAACACTAAGTAAGACTTCCCAAAACTGACCTTTAACCTTTACCCAAAACTGAATTCGTTGGAGAGCATCAACCGAATATCCAATATAAAAGAGAATCGAAAGCTGCAGGTTTTCATAAATATTTCAAACATAAAATACAGAAATGTAATCCTGAAAGTAAATGTAAAACACAGATTGGAGTTTTTAGAACTCACGGTTAAAGTTTGCCAGAAGGAAAGAAAATCTCACCGCTGAGAACACCAATTATCAAGGGATGCCAAACACGCACGTTTGGCTTGGCTTGGCCTCGTTCGTTCTCAATCTCCCGCTACCAAACCCTGAAAGGGCTAAAGAAGCAGAATGTAGTCAAGAGAACGAATGCGTTGTGTCGTAGTTTACAGCTTGACTGCGATATTTGCACCTTTCAGTCCATCACATCCGACTTCAGCCAGCATTTGTTAGTACCGGGTTAGCAATCCCTCTTCGATCCCTTCTCCTTAGCCAGTCTGCCCTGCTGCAGCCTGTTATTCAAGATCACCGCGTGGAGGTGTAGAAGGGTCTTGGCAGCTATGGTTCGCTGGCCCTGACACTAGCAGTCAGCTATGGGTCGCTGACCACTACAGCTCATGAGCTGCTCAGCATCTTGATCCCCAAACATAACAAACATCCATAACAACAAATTACAAGAAAAAAGAATTAAATATAAACATCTGTCCTTGCATTTTGAATGCTAGTTAATATAATAATAATTAAAACAACAGTTAACGGAACAGTTAATATAATAGTTAATAAAATTAGTTAATATAATGGGTAATACAACAGTGAATATAAAAGTGAATACAATAGTTTATGCAATAATTTAGTAGCCCCTTTCAGTCATGACTGACTATTGGATGATATAACTTGCAGTGGTAAACAATATATATATATATAGCTTTTGTGGGGACGGCGTGGCCTAGTGGTTAAGTGGCACGGCTCACAACCAGAAGGTGCTAGGTTCGATCCCCATCACCGGCCGTTACCCCGGGGAAGCAAACCCTTAGAAAATGCAGGAGGAAGCAGACCCTTACATAAAATGCATGCTGAAGTCGGATGCACTGGGCCGACAGGCGCAAAATAAAAACCACAGTGTAACGCACACACGCTTTGGGGAATAGATAAATAAGGCGAACGCAAAAAAAACAAAATATATATATATAGCTTTTTTTGTTTTCTTTCTTCTTGTGGCATTATCTGTCCCCTTCTCTGTGGTGCAAGATCTTCTCTTCACGGTGCATCTCCACTTGGATTCCAACTATTCCCAATATAGTCAATGCTTTTTTAAATCCGCCACTGCAACGTGAACACAGGATAGTCGCGTCACGCTTGACTGATGACTCTGTGCAAGTAGGACTAACTGCCCTTTTTGAGAAAAGAAATTCCCGTTTTCTTGCTCGTGACTAAGCTACCATTTTATGAAGTAATTTTTGGATGATACAGGTGACTGTAAAATTAGAAATGCCCATCTCGACAACAACATATATTTGTTGTATAACCTAATGAAGACAAATCCAACATGAGATACGTTTTGTACTATGTGCAATACATATTTGATCAAGGTCATGGAGATCGATAGAGCACATCATCATCGTCCTAATCAGTCCCGTAATCTGAAAGGTCATTGGGGCACCAATACGACATATTGTTGGACCAGTTCCTACGACTCCACTCGGTTTGGTTCCAGGATAACTGTTCTAGCTATGGACATTCCCGTCCACTCTCCGATGTTGTCTTCCCATCTCTTTTTCTGCCTCCCTCTCTTACCCTTCCCAGGCACAATACCTTGCAGAGCCGTCTTAGTCAACCAAGATGATCTTGAAATATGCCCATACCACGTGAGCTTGCGTATTTTTACCGTAGCCAATAAGTCTTTATATTGGCTGACCTCTCTCTTAACGATGTACCGAACTGTCTTATTCATACAATGTATATATATATTGCATTCAATTCTCTCTTCAGACATCATACGTTATAGACAAGGGATGTTCAATTATATTTTGTTGCTCCATGCACCATTTTGAACATATTTCAGAATGCCTTTCCCACATTTCCAAGATTGAGTGACCTAAAAGGTGCATTACAAAAATAATATGCATAGTAATCTTAGAATTCCCCATTCAAGGGAGTTGATGCGGAGAAAATTCCCCAGTCAAAAAAGGTGAGTGGAAGAGAATTCCACCATCAAAATAGTTGAGTGGGAGAGAATTCTACCATCAAAAAAGGTGAGTGGGAGAGAATTCCACCATCAAAATAGGTGAGTGGGAGAGAATTCCACCATCAGAAGAGGTGAGTAAGAGTGAATTTCCGAGTCAAAAGAGGTGAGTAGTAGAGAATTCCACCCTCAAAAGAGGTGAGTGGAAGAAAATTTTTGTCAAAAGAGGTGTGGAAAAGAATTCCTTCTTCAAAAAAGGTGGTTGAGGGGGAAATTCCTTCATTCAATAGAGGTGAGTAAGAGAAAATTCCTTCTTCAACAGAGGTGAGTAAGAGAGAATTCCGTCTTCAATAGAGGTGAGTAAGAGAGAATTCCTTCTTCAATAGAGGTGAGTAAGAGAGAATTCCGTCTTCAATAGAGATGAGTAAGAGAGAATTCCGTCTTCAATAGAGATGAGTAAGAGAGAATTCCTTCGTCAAACGATGTGAGATAGTGAATTCCTTCAACAAAAGAGGCCTCCCGACCCCCATATCTAAATCATGACTTATAGGATGATGCGACCTTTCAGTTTCATTTTGCTTGCGGCGTTAACGTCTCACTTCTCTATTCTGTAATAACTTATTTTCACCCAATCTGAGATGGCTCTTCAGGGTACATCTCCCCTTTGATCGGTCTGCTTCGTCTCCTCATGATATCAGACCGATGCCCATGATCTTCATGTCACACTTAAACAAATCTTTGAACCTCAGCTGTGGTAGGGTAACTGTTCTTATGCCATCCACCAACTGTCCATAGAGAAAATGACCGTGCAGGTACTTTCCCCTCGTTGTGTCGTTGATATTGGACTATTGCTAATATAACAGTTGTTCAGAATTAATCGTTTATCAGATGTCATTGTAGAGATGGTGCGCGGGTGTGTTAGTTGGCAGGAAACGGTTTGACATGTCATTTAACTTTCTCTATCAAACCATTCTCTCCTGAAGTAACAGGATTCTGAAATGGAAGCAAACATGGTAACATTCATATCGTAAGTGAGTGGCGACTACGCTAATGGTCATTTGGGGATGGGGGAACAGGGAGGGGGAGGGGCTGAGCTGGCTACTCCATCCTGCCGAGACTTTAGGAAGGGTTAGTCATGGGGGGGGGGGGGGGGGGCTGGCTACTCCATCCTGCCGATACTTTAAGAATAGTTCATCAGGGGGGGGGGGGGGGGGGGCAGGGCTGGCTAGTCCATCCTGCCGAGACTTTAAAAAGAGTTTATCATGGGGGGAGAAGTGTCGCTACTCCATCCTGCCGAGACTTTAAGAAGGGTTTATCATGGATGGGGGGGGGGGGGGGCAGGGCTGGCTAGTCCATCCTGCCGAGACTTTAAGAAGAGTTGGTCATAGGGCTGGTTACCCGATCCTGTAGAACTTAAAGCCCTAAAAACTTCAATATATATAAACAGATCAGTTTTTGATGACTTGGGGTGTATAATTTGAATGACCTATGCTTCATAGCAAGCTGAAATGTTTTGATGATTGAGCGATTGAATGAATGATTGCATAACTGATTGATTCTTTTATTCAAGGAAGGGGGTGGCGGTGGGATGACTAACGTCTGGTCAGGCAAGATATACTGACCAGACATGTTAGGGTCAGGCAGAATATACTGGACAAGACCCTCATCTCGGCTTCCTCGTATCCATCCATGGAAACGGGCTATTTTCATGACAGCCTGGCTAACGAGGTGAGGAATCGAGATAATCCCCGCAGTAGTGAGCGACACGCAGTTGAAGCCAAGCATATCACAATCGCCTGAAGGACACCGGTCCACTTTCAAAGGCACGCTCGGGATGTGAGGAAAGCTACAGCAACTCGCCAGTTACTGTACTTTTCTGGGCGCACAAAAGAGTAAACCTACTCATTGTGGGGATTTGCAACAACAACTTTCATTCATTCACCAAGCCCTTCCTTCTGCCGCAAAGATGCTTGTTAGGTACTGGTACTCTGGCATCAATGTGTTAAGTTTGATATATGTGCCATGTAAGCAGGTTAGACTTGATCAGTTCATCTCTAGTGTATATCTTTAACATGTTAATCTCCAGTGTCTATATTTAACAAGTTAATCTCCAGTGTCTATATTTAACAAGTTAATCTCCGGTGTCTATCTTTAACATGTTAATCTCCAGTGTCTATCTTTAACATGTTAATCTCCAGTGTCTATCATTATTATATTGATCTCCAGTGTCTATCTATAACATGTTAATCTCTAGTGTCTATCATTATTATATTGATCTCCAGTGGCTATCTTTAACATGTTAATCTCCAGTGTCTATCTTTAACATGTTAATCTCCAGTGTCTATATTTAACAAGTTAATCTCCAGTGTCTATCTTTAACATGTTAATCTCCAGTCTCTATATTTAACATGTTAATCTCCAGTGTCTGTATTTAACAAGTTAATCTCCAGTGTCTATCCTTAACATGTTAATCTCCAGTGTCTATCTTTAACATGTTAATCTCCAGTGTCTATCATTATTATATTGATCTCCAGTGTCTTTCTTTAACATATTAATCTCCAGTGTCTATCTTTAACATGTTAATCTCCAGTTTCTATCTTTAACGTGTTAATCTCCAATGTTTATCATTATTATATTGATCTCCAGTGTCTATCATTATTATATTGATCTCAAGTGTCTATCATTATTATATTGATCTCCAGTGTCTATCATTATTATATTGATTTTCAGTCTATTTTTATTATAGTGATCTCCAATGTCTATCTTTAACATATTGATCTCCAGTGTCCATCTGTAACATGTTGATTTTCATATTATGTCTGGGGCTGAAAATTCAGCACAGTGAATGAACTGACAGCTGACAGAGACACATAGCGGACTGCTTGCACTGGAGTAAGCGAAAAAAGCTGATCAAGACCCTGTTCCTACTCCAAGTGGTGGTCCTGGAAACAGGCTGCATTCGTGTAGTCTGGCTAAAAAGAATTGAGATTGCAGAGGGAAGAATCCCCGTCACAAACATGTTCTAAACGGATGTGTCAGGACGGATGTGTCAGGACGGACGTGTCAGGACGGACGTGTCAGGACGGATGTGTCAGGACGGACGTGTCAGAATGTGGACGTGTCAGGACGGACGTGTCAGGACGGACGTGTCAGGACAGACGTGTCAGGACGGATGTGTCAGGATGGACGTGTCAGGACGGACGTGTCAGAATGTGGACGTGTCAGGACGGACGTGTCAGGACGGACGTGTCAGGACAGACGTGTCAGGACGGATGTGTCAGGATGGACGTGTCAGGACGGACGTGTCAGGACGGATGTGTCAGAATGTGGACGTGTCAGGACGGATGTGTCAGAATGTGGACGTGTCAGGACGGACGTGTCAGGACGGATGTGTCAGGACGGACGTGTCAGGACAGATGTGTCAGGACGGATGTGTCAGGACGGATGTGTCAGGAAGGACGTGTCAGGACGGATGTGTCAGGACGGACGTGTCAGGACGGACGTGTCAGGACGGACGTGTCAGGACGGATGTGTCAGGACGGACGTGTCAGGACGGACGTGTCAGGACAGATGTGTCAGGACGGACGTGTCAGGACGGATGTGTCAGGACGGACGTGTCAGGACGAAACATTAACTAAAATAAAAACTAACTACAATTAAGCTACAAATGAACTAATGAAAGATTCAGATTAGATATTAAGAAATATTTGTTTAGTCAGAGAGTGGTGAATGCGTGGAATGCTTTACCACAGGAAGTAGTGGAGGCAGGTATAATTAATGCATTTAAGAATAGATTGGATGCGCATAGCTTTTAGAGCAAAGTAATGTAAATGAAACAAGTTGTATACAAAACTCTGCAGAGTCTTCTAAACCAGTATTAAGACGTTAAGTTAAGAAACGCGCAGATATCGCAGCCTCGCTGAAAACTATGACACAACATCATAAAACGTTCTATTCAGGACGAACGCCATTGAATAAAAGGAAGAAATACCTCCCATATGTTAATCTAAACACTTTCATATGTTTTTCTGTGTCAAATTATGCCGTAATGTCTTTTCATAAATTTGTTTCAACTGAAATGCATGTTATACAAGCATTCATAAATGTTTTACACAAGAGAAAATGTCATAACAAGAAATAAACATTCTTCCAAATCTGTCTTTGTTTACGAGAACCAAATGTAAATGTCTGGGAAGATTGAAGGTTTTAAAAGAAAATGCAATTTTGAATGTAGCGGGCATGACCTTCACTGACCGAGAAGTAATATCGACTGTTTATTGATCAAATGTTTTAAACCGATAAGATTTTTAAATGTGTGCAATGTAGCGTAATAAGACTGACACGGTCCAGTTGTAGATTTTCCCTGGCTTCCTTGATGTGTCAGCCCCTGTTACACATAATTATCCACTCTGTTCTTTTACTGCTATTGTGCTCTAACTACTTTCAGCTGCCATATGCATCTTTGTTGTTCTATCATTATCGCTTATGTCATTAGTTTTATCGTCAATTGCTTTACCGGATATAGACCAATATAGTTATCCTAACGTTAACGTGTTTTACCATATGTTTATCCCTGTTTTACATGTCTATATGTGTTTTACCATATCTTTATCTATATTTTACCATATGATTGTATGTGTTTTACCATGAGTTTATCAGTGTCTTACGATGTTTATCAGTGTTTTACCATAAGTTTATCAGTGTTTTACAATAAGTTTATCAGTGTTTTACCGTAAATTTATCTGTTTTACCGTAAGTTTATCTGTGTTTTACCATAAGTAATCAAAATTGTACTGCACAGCACTGGAGACGAGGGGGGAAATTGCACCGCATTCTCGTGTCTGAAATCCATCATAAAGACCCAGTGACTCAGGACGTGACGATCCCTTTGCCTTAAACTTTAGGTTACACACCTTGAGCCTCAGAGGAGCTCGGCATAACCCGGAGGCAATTGGTGACGGGGGATGAGCGCAGTGAACCCTATATAGGCTACAGTATCTCGGAGCGGAGCATAGTCGTTAACTTATGTCCCACACTGACAGCCCCTTTCTGGCTCCAGACATGGGTGGGTAGGACATCCACAAACATACCAGCAACAGGATGCCAGCACATGCCAGCACAACAGGATGCCAGCATAACAGGATACCAGTACATGCCAGCACAACAAGATGCCAGTACAACAGGATGCCAGCACAACAGGATGCCAGCACAACAGGATGTCAGTACATGCCAGCACAACATGATGCCAGCACAACAGGATGTCAGTATACCAGGATGCCAGCACAACAGGATGCCAGTACATGCCAGTACAACAGGATGCCAGCACAACAGGATGCCAGTACATGCCAGCACAACAGGATGCCAGTACATGCCAGCACAACAGGATGTCAGTACACCAGGATGCCAGCACAACAGGATGCCAGTACATGCCAGCACAACAAGATGCCAGTACAACAGGATGCCAGCACAACAGGATGCCAGCACAACAGGATGTCAGTACATGCCAGCACAACAGGATGCCAGTACATGCCAGCACAACAGGATGCCAGCACAACAGGATGCCAGTACATGCCAGCACAACAGGATGCCAGTACATGCCAGTACAACAGGAAGCCAGTAAAACAGGATGCCAGCACAACAGGATGCCAGCACAACAGGATGCCAGCACAACAGGATACCAGCACAACAGGATGCCAGCACAACAAGATGCCAGCACAACAGGATGCCAGCACAACAGGATGCCAGCACAACAGGATACCAGCACAACAGGATGTCAGCACAACAGGATGCCAGCACAACAAGATGCCAGCACAACAGGATACCAGCACAACAAAATAGAATAAAAAACGAGCTCTGACGAAGGAAGAAACAGCATGGCCAAGACTACTATAAATGCAAACCTTGGAGGAAGAAACAGCATAGCCAAGACCACTATAAATGTAAACCTTGGAGGAAGAAACAGCATAGCCAAGACTACCATAAATGCAAACCTTGGAGGAAGAAACAGCATAGCCAAGACTACCATAAATGTAAACCTTGGAGGAAGAAACAGCATAGCCAAGACTACCATAAATGCAAACCTTGGAGGAAGAAACAGCATAGCCAAGACTACCATAAATGCAAACCTTGGAGGAAGAAACAGCATAGCCAAGACTACCATAAATGCAAACCTTGGAGGAAGAAACAGCATAGCGAAGACTACTATAAATGCAAACCTTGGAGGAAGAAACAGCATAGCCAAGACTACCATAAATGCAAACCTTGGAGGAAGAAACAGCATAGCCAAGACTACCATAAATGCAAACCTTGGAGGAAGAAACAGCATAGCCAAGACTACCATAAATGCAAACATTCCATCAGTTCTCTTTAATTAAACATCTGCGGTATACGAAATAAAAAACTTGCCAAATTATTTGAGACCCACAAGATACATGTGGCTGTCCTTCAGGAAATATACATAAAGACAGTGAACTTCATTTGTCAGGATACACTAGCTATCCTATAAGTGCACTGACTGCCGAGGTATAGTTACATACATACGAAATGACATCCAGGGGTATGTCATGCAGCTAACAGCCCATCCCACACATGTACAAAAAGCGACCATCTGACACACCGGAGGAAAATACACTCTTTATGACGTATACAGTCTACCTCAGAGAACATGCAACCTACCAGAACAAGACGCGACACAGTACTACACAACTCTACTTTCTGGTGACTTCAACGGACACTTCCTACACAAGACACAGTACTACACAACTCTACTTTCTGGTGACTTCAACGGACACCCCCTACACAAGACACAGTACCACACAACTCTACTTTCTGGTCACTTTAACGGACACTCCCTACGCAAGACACAGTACCACATAACTCTACTTTCTAGTGACTTCAACGGACACACCCCCGTTGGGGTCACTAAGAACGCAACAGGACAAGACAATTTTTAGAAGAGCTCGCTGAAACAACCAACCTGTCAGTCTTACAGGATGAAAGGTCTGCACCAACACTCCTGCATAGGACCCACTTATCACTTAGTCGACCCGACCTGACTATTTGTTCATCTGACCTAACAGACTCTTGCTACCTACACGTTCTTGATAACATCGGGAGTGATCACAGACCAATACTCACCACATAACCATTCCCAGTAAAGCATGCTACAAACAGAAAACTCGCTGGAACTTCGGTAAAGCTGACTCAAGACTATTACCTGGTTGGTAATATCGATAGGAACTTCGGTAAAGCTGATTCAAGACTACTACCTGCCTGGTAATATCGACAGCAGCAGTGTGGGAACAATGAAAAATGAGATGACAAGAGCTATCTGAATGCAGCATCACAAAGCATCCTAAGGGGCAGTAGGAAGTCCTACAAACCATTCTACACTAAAGAAATGCGAGCGGTTATATTTGAA
This sequence comes from Ariolimax columbianus, assembly GCA_036924085.1. NCBI lineage: Eukaryota > Metazoa > Mollusca > Gastropoda > Stylommatophora > Arionidae > Ariolimax > Ariolimax columbianus. Next base: position 90,091,326 of record JAVGWX010000009.1, read on the forward strand.
ATAAATGAAGCAAGCACAGTCCTCGAAAGAGCACCATCACAAGAATCAAAGATCCTATACAACAAAAATTGTGCAAAGGTCAAACTCAAAGTTAGGAATGCAAAACATGAAAAATGGTCATCAACATGTGCGAAACTTGACCTAAAGCACAATAGGAAGAGAGCCTGGGCATTGATAAACAATCTGTCTGAGAACATGGGGATAACAAATCCGTAGCCAGTGATAGACGGTAGAGGAATAATAACTGAAATCCAGATAAAAACAGATCACTTCAACTGGTACTTTTGCCTCTGTGAACAGAGCAGGAAAGCTTTCTGAGTTGGATAAAGAACGTCTAGGACACTTGACACGTCAAGAAAAAGTCCCAACCACTAGTGCCTCCATATTTGAAGCTGACTTCAGTATGCAAGAATTTCCACAAGGTCTGAAGAAATTAAAACCTAGAAAGTCTCCTGTTCCAGGCAAGATCCATAATGAAATGATAACTCACCTGGGCTCATTGGGGAAAGAAAGATTCCTCAAGTTAACCAACATCACTTGGAAAAATGGACAATTGCCAAAAGACTGGAAGAATGCACATGCACATATTCCCAATCTGAAAGGCAACAAATCTCCAGATGAACCAAAAAGCTACCGTCCCATCTAATAAGCATCATGACTTGGAAAATAAATTAGCAGAAAGAATAATAAATGCACGTGTTTACTGGTTTCTTGAGAGTTTAGAAATCCTTTGCCATGAACAGGATGGCTTCAGAAAAGGTAGTTTCACAGAAGACCAGCTTTTCAGATAAACACAGAAAATTCACGATGGGTTCCAAAATAAGAAACATACAGTAGCAATCTTCTTTGACTTACAACAGGCCTATGATCGAGTATGGAGAAAAGGTCTCTTGATGAAGATGACTGACGGGGGGATTAGCGGAAAGCTGTACAACTGGATAAAATATTGTCTCATTGACCGAACAATCCAGACAAAGATGAACAATTCAGTCTCCTATAAAGAAATCTTGAGGAAGGCTTACCACACGACTCTGCTTTGAGCTGCACTCTCTTTCTTATTTACATCACTGACCTGGTCAAGCACACCAAAGCTGAAAAAGCCATGTATACTGATGATCTGGCAATATGGCAGAGCCAAGAAGATGTAGAGAATGCAGTGGGAAGATTAAATGGAGACCCGAGAAGACTGCATGAGTATTGCGAAATGTGAAAACTGAAGATAAACTGTGAAAAGACTGTTTACACTATTATTTCCAATATCCAAAAAGTAGCCAAGCAAATTATCAATCTGAGATTCAGCAAACAGAAATTGCCCAGAGAGGAAGAGCCTACATATCTTGGAGTCACTCTAGACCGACAGCTCAGTCTCAAGAAACGTGTTCAAAATGTTAAAAAAATAAAAAACCTTGAGGCGGCTTCAGTTATTGAAGAGGCTTGCTGGTACAACATGAGGATCAGACAAGGACACGCCGAGAGGCTTGTATCTTGGATATGTACGCTCTGCATTAGAATACAGCAGTAAACTTCTGCCAACATGCTCCCAGACTAATGTAGAGTCACTGGACAGAGTGCAGAAAAATGCCATGTGCCTTAGTAGTGGAGCAATGAGGTCAGCACCCACTGCAGCATGTGAAATTCATGTGACTGTAGAACCTCTTGAGATGCGAAGAGATGTGGCTGCTATGGAAGTTTATGAGAGGAGTAAAAGGATGACCAAAGACCACTCCAAAAGAAGCCTTGTAGAAAAATGGCAACAGAATCAGAGAATAAAACAAAAGTCAATCCTCCACCACGTCAGTGAGATTAAAGACAGATATCACGTCCCAGACAAAAGACAAGAAACACAGAGAGTAACAAGAAATGTATCACCACATGCATGTTTAAATATGCTAGAAATTCAAACAAAACTAATCGATAATAGAACAAAAAGTTCTGATCCAGTAAGTCTTATGAGAGCATCACAGAGAACGATTGATACCTACCCAGAAGAATGGATACATGTCTTTACTGATGGATCTGCTTTTAATGCCACCATTAAAGCGGGATATAGAGTCTACATAGAGTATCCAGACAGAACAACTGGTGAGCTGTTTGATGCCTGTGGAGAGATATATTCAAATTATGAGCCAGAATTAACAGCATTGGAAGTAGCTCTGTACCACTTGAGGACTGTATTTGATGCTTTCCCATCAAAAGCCCAAAACATCGTAATCTTTACAGACTCATTATCTGCCCTTCAAGGCCTGGAAGACGGTGGTCACTGCAGGCCTGAACTTACCCAAATATCCCTATATGCCAACCAACTTCTCACATCCCATTAAGTCAGAATAGTTCTACAATGGATCCATGGTCACTCAAATACACTAGGCAATAACAAGGCAGACATACTAGCTAAAAAGGGATCAAGTCAAGAACAACAATATACACCAACAACGCTTCAGACAGTCAAACAACTACTGCAGACTGCAAACAAAGCGGCATGGCTGAATAAATGGGCAATGGGAAATACTGGGAGAGAAATGTACAAACACATGGTCATCCCAAATCCCAAAGACAATATCAACCTCCTGAAAAGGAGAGACCAAAGCACCATCATTTTCCGACTTCGCACTCAACACATACAACTTAACAACTTAACGGTCACTTGAACAGAATCTAACCAGAACATGCTCCAGAGTGCTGGCTGTGCACACGTCACCATAAAACTGTTGAACATAATCTTTTTTAATGTCAGGCTCTTGCCAGTGTTAGGAAAGAGCTTCTTTCTTCCAGGCCAGACAAATGGGCCACTTTGTTCGGAACTAAACAACAGCTTACAAACACTTGCAGATACCACTAAAGGGCAGGAGCATATAGGCCGCTGGATCAATAACAAACCAACCATGTTTATCAGTGTTTTACCATATGTTTTTATGTGTTTTACCATATGTTTTTATGTGTTTTACCCTACATTTTTATTGTTTTACTATTTTTTGTCTGTATTTTACCATAAGGTTCTCTGTGTTTTGGCATAGAGCTATCCCCTTTGTTGTTCATCACGTACGTAAAACAGCCAACCAACAATGAAGGAAACAACATTGGTGAACTCTTAAACGAACTTATTTTCGCAGACGATCAAGCAGTCAAAGCCACTTCACAGCTACAATTGCAACAACATATTGACAAACTAAATACAACATGTACAAAAAAATACAGCATGCAAAATCAACGTAGAAATAAACTGAGGTCATGAAAATGTCTAGATAAGCAGGACTAGCCAATATCTTCCAGCAGCAAATCAAATATGTGAAAGATTTCACATAGTTAGGGAGAACGTTGGTAGCAGATGGAAGAATATCAGAGTAAATCCTACATAGGCAAATCACATAATTGGACAACTAATTCCAATACTTAATTGCAAGCACGTGACAATAATTACCAAAAGAGCTTTATACAACACGATTCTCGTCCCGACACCATGCTACCAATGTCAAAACCGGACACTAACATCAAATGAAAAACGGTCAGAATCAGCGAACCAGAGCTGCCAAGGCCCTTCTACACCTCCCCGCGGTGAACCTGGATGACAGGCTGCAGCAGGGCAAACTGGCTAAGGAGAAGGGATCGAAGAGGGAATGCTAACCCGGTACTCAAAAAATGCTTGCTGAAGTCGGATGTGTTGGACTGAAAGGTGCAAACATCGCAGTCAAGCTGTAAACTACGACACAACGCATTTCGTTCTCGGGACTACATTCTGTTACTTAACCCCTTTCAGAGTTTGGTAGCGGGAGATTGAGAACGAACGAAGCCAAGCCAAGCCAAATGAAAAACGACAAATTGTTACAACAGAAATGAAATGCCTGCGAAAACTATTGGGTTTAACAAGGAGATACATGATATGACACGATGAGATCAGGAGACTAGTGGAAACAATACCAGTTTTAGATTACATCAAAAGACAGTCACTGAAAGGATTTGGCCACGTAACAAGAATACGACTACACAGCAACCCCCAACAAGCAATGCAAATACACCGGATTCAAGGAAAAAGGCCGACCACGAAAAAATGTCGCTTATGGTATATTTGAGGCGGTGAATGTCACTGTGCATGAGGCACACAGTAGGACTTGAGATCTCTTCATAACATGACGCTGAAAGGCAAAACAGGATACGCGGACAAAAGAAGAATCAGATGTTCTTCTTTCCATTATTTGGGCACTCTCTCTTCTTTCACAATAATCCTTGTAATATATAGGTTGCTCTACCAAATCTGCCATTAAAGCTTCTGCTGCTCTTCCTTGTGGACAGGCTGCATTCTCTTTCTTCAGTTTCAATACGACCGTTTTTATTTCCATCTCACTTGTCGCATGCAATCTGAATGCAAGGTCTCCTCAGCAGAATTGATGTTGGGACTTCTTGCCGTGGATGTCTGTGTAGACTTTATTTGAAATATTCAGTCCACCAGGTCTGCTCTTACTCCGATGATGTCAGTATTGTGCCTTGAATATCTTTGATTGCACTGGGGGTGGTGTTGGGGTCGGCACGATACTACAAGATATTGATTGATTTATATCGTTTTGTAGTAATAGACAATGGTAGAGGTATGGATAACAATATCACATTTAGAATACAAAAGGCGATAGTGTTATGCATTGCTTTAGGCAATTTGTGCAGATCAAAGACATAAAGTCCACCACAAAAATACAAATCATCAACTCCAATGTCAGGTCCGTCCTATTGTCAATGTTTGTTTCATCATAAGTTTATGTGGGCTTTATCAAATGTTTATGTTTGTTTCATCGTAAGTTTCTGTGTGCTTTATCAAATGTTTATGTGTGTTTCATCATATGTTTAATTGTGTATTTCATCATAAGTTTATGTGTACCTTATCAAATGTTTATGTGTGTTTAATCATATGTTTATGTGTATTTCATCATACGTTTATGTGTGCCTTAACAAATGTGTATGTGTGTTTCATCATATGTTCATGTATGTTTCATCAAATGTTTATGTGTGTTTCATCATAAGTTTATGTGTACCTTATCAAATGTTCATGTGTACTTCATCATAAGTTTATGTGTACCTTAACAAATGTTTATGTGTGTTTCATCATAAGTTTATGTGTACCTTATCAAATGTTCATGTGTATTTCATCATAAGTTTATGTGTACCTTATCAAATGCTCATGTGTATTTCATCATAAGTTTATGTGTACCTTAACAAATGTTTATGTGTGTTTCATCATAAGTTTATGTGTACCTTATCAAATGTTCATGTGTATTTCATCATAAGTTTATGTGTACCTTATCAAATGTTTATGTATGTTTCATCATAAGTTTATGTGTACCTTATCAAATGTTTATGTATGTTTCATCATAAGTTTATGTGTACCTTAACAAATGTTTATGTGTGTTTCATCATAAGTTTATGTGTACCTTAACAAATGTTTATGTGTGTTTCATCATAAGTTTATGTGTACCTTATCAAATGTTCATGTGCATTTCATCATAAGTTTATGTGTACCTTATCAAATGTTTATGTATGTTTCATCATAAGTTTATGTGTACCTTAACAAATGTTTATGTGTGTTTCATCATAAGTTTATGTGTACCTTATCAAATGTTTATGTGTATTTCATCATAAGTTTATGTGTACCTTATCAAATGTTTATGTGTGTTTCATCATATGTTTATGTGTACCTTATCACATGTTTATGTGTATTTCATCAAATGTTTATGTGTATTTCATCATATGTTTATGTGTACCTTATCAAACGTTTGTGTGTTTCATCATAACTGTATGTGCTTTTCATCAGAAGTATGTGTTTTATCATGGTTATGTGTGTTTCATCATAATTTGACGTGTTTCATCTTTGTTTACTTACAGTAGGGGCTTGGGGACACATGTATAGGTGTATCCTCACAGGAAGCCTGTATTAAGGCATTTTATGCTCTTGTAGTTGTGGTGATTATGGGAAGTTCTGGACCAGAGAGTGAGGTTGATGACACTAGTCCAAAGACAACGTCCATCACCAAGATAAAACTGTCTGATGGTGTCCCCATCATCGCTTGCGATGGGCAACTATCTTGTTTTAAAATTGTTTACATGATGAGTTTGCTAGTTACATGCACATCTAACTTAATTACATTAAAAAAAATTCAGTCTCTTTTTCAGAAAAAGATCCACAGAAACACAGATCCACAAATCCACACCAGTATTACGTGTGTTTGTATCACACCATGGATCAGACACTGAACTATTTTTAGTCGGTGACTTAATTCACCCTTTCATAACAGGTCTGGCGCTGTGCAATTGTACGGAAGATTAGGAACATCACGAACGACTTCATAGACACAAAAGCGATATATAATGCCAGTGAAACAGCATACACGAACTCACTATTTCCAGAACATAATCGCTGTGGAAGGGAAACTTCACTTCGCTAAATGTTGACTTAATACTTGGGTTTATATAAGTTATACCTTCTACTTAACAAATCCACAACGGGCAGGCTTTAGTTATTTCTTATAATGGCTAAATTGGTTGGAACAGTTGAAGTACGTTTTCATAGAATCATGTCACGCGTCGTTATCGTTTTGCGACCTCGTTCTCAGACATGTATTGTTTCTAGAGATTGGTTAAAACGCGTGAAGTGGTTAGGCGTGGTTGTTGTTCCGTGCATGCGAACTATTTAATGCATAACCCGATTAATACACTTCAAACAAATGGTTATGTGAGAGACAGACAACTGCTTTTGAAATGATCCTACTTGTCTGAGATGTACACGCAAGTGTTTAAGGTCAAGGTCACACGACAGTGGACTGACAACGTATTGTGATGGTTATGATGGTATACAATCCCTGTGACACTGGACAAATACAGCAAAAATGATGACCAATGTATAACTAGCTACTGCACATATTTAATACAAGATTGCTAGCGATTGCTAAAGTCATATTTTGTTTAAAATATTTTTGCACGAAAACAAACAGAACAACAACCCACAATAGATAGAAACCCTGACAATGGGAGGCATGCCAGCAAAGGGCAACATGGCGATCTAAAACTCAAGGACATACACGAATCAAGTCTCGAATGCACTGAACTATTAATTCTCAGATCAATGCACGTCTGCTCCAAGATCCCAGAGCCTATCGAGATTTTACAAAGAGACAGGGATAGCGGAATTAAGATCGATCTGTATTACAGAGAAAATGGTTTTTAAAATAATTGGTGGGTTGAAAGTGGATAAATGTCCAGGTCAAGATGGTATTCCTCCTAAATTGCTATTTGAAATTAGGGACATGTTACAAAAACCATTGGCTATATTATGTTCTCAATCACTTTCAAATGGGATTGTTTCAGGGAACTTGAAAGATGCAGAAGTGATCCCCTTATTCAAAAAGGGTAAAATATCAGATCCAGCATATTATAGACTGGTGAGTTTAACGAGCATAGTCTGTAAATTGTTAGAGTCGATAATAAAAGAAAACATTGTAATGCATTTAGACAAGTTTAATCTAATCAGAAATAGTCAGCATGGGTTTACTAGAGGGAGATCATGCTTAACAAATCTTTTAGAATTCATGGAAAAGGTTACTAAAATGATAGATAAAGGGGAGCCAGTGGATGTTATTTATCTAGATTTTGTAAAGGCCTTTGATAGAGTGGTCTGCCGGGGTCTTTGTGTATGACAATAACAAGAATAGCACAAATGCATCACAGAGAGCATGTCGTAAGAGGCGTCTAAATGTGTGACGTGGCATAACACCGGCCATGGTTAGGTGGTTTGGTTAGAGCAGCATAGATGGCGCCTAACAGGTTGTGGGTCTACTTTGTTCGAGTGTTTGAGTTTATTGAGATGAGCTCGCACATCGGTTAAGCACCCTCCGTAAGCGATTGTCCTAACGCAGTGGAGTATTGAGCTGCTCGAGCCTAGTCCGCTAAGCAGGACATTTTTCTCCCGGCTACATACAGCGCATACCAGAGCTGGAACCTGCATAGGGGCATCTGGTCGACTAAGAACCGTTGCTAGAGTACCTCATCAAAGATTATTTTGAATGTTAAAATCACATGGAATAGGCGTGGAAGTTACCAAATGGAAAAGAAAATTGGTTAACGGGAAGAAGGCAAAGGGTGGGCATAAATAAGGAGTACTCTGAGTAGTGTGAAATAAAAAGTAGCGTGCCACAAGGTTCGGTTTTAGGACTAATTTTGTTTTTGATATATATATATAAATGATTTTGACATTGATATCGGATCCATGATTGCAAAATTCGCGGATAGCACAAAACTATGTAGTAGTGTCTCATCTGAAACAGAAATGAATATATTGAAGTTATATTTGGATAAAATTCGAGAACGGTCTGCGAGCTGGCAAATGGAGTTTAATGTAGATAAATGTACAGTCATCCACATGGGTAGATTCAATGTGGAACATAATTACAGAATGGGAGAGAACAATATTAGAAAGATAGATAAGGACGGGGACCTAGGGAATATAAAAGATCATACAGGTAAAGTGTGTGAGCAAGTCCAGGTAGCAGTGAAATAGGCAAATGCAATCTTAGGTATGATAACAAGAAATATTAAACATAGGAGTAAGGAAGTGTTTAAAGCATTAGTAAGACCTAGATTGGAGTACTGTGTACAAGTGTGGAGTCCTTATCGTAGAGGAGATATAAACATTCTGGAAAGGATACAAAGAAGAGCGACAAAGCTGATAGTGGAATTCCAAAATTTGAGTTATGAGGAAAGACTCAGAAAAACCGACCTACAGTGACTAGAAAAGACAAGAAATCGAGGTGACGATAGAGGTTTATAAGATAATCAACGAAAAGGTTAAATTAGACTATAACAAGTTGTTGTTTTTTTTCAAAATACAACCACCTACAAGAACAAAACGGCATACCTAAAAATTAACTAAAGAAAGGTTCAGATTAGATATTCGGAAAAAAATTTTTGTCAGAAGATTGTGAATGCTTGAAATGCACCGCCACAGGAAGTAGTGGAGGCAAGGACAAATTATGCATTTAAGAATAGATTGGATACGCATAGCTTTTAGAGCAAAGACAAGTAAATGAAACTGGTTGTATACAGACTCTGCAGAGTCCTCTTAACCAGTATAAAGACGTTAAGTTTAGTCTTACGGAAAAAAGACACATGCAAATCAAATAAAAATTGATGAGTGTAACATAAACAAAGCAACCAAATGAGACTGATTGGTTAACTAACTGCTAATAGCGATGACCGTGTAGAAAAATAATATTCTAACATCACGCACATATATATTACTTCAATCCCTGTGCGTCAGTTTTCGTTCTCTCCTCCTTTAAACATCCTTCCTAACCTGCCCTATTTCTCGAGTATCGATCTTATCGAACATCCAACAAGAACAAAATGTTGATATGGCGATATTTGTGCCTTTCGTTCTGACACATTCGATTTAAGCACGACATTTAAGGAATCTAGTATGCCTTCCCTTTTCGATCCCTAATCTCTTAGCCAGGCTGCATGATTGCAGTCTGTTTACAGGGTCGCCATTTGAGGGCGAATTAAGGTGCTGGTCAGTTATGGGTCACTGACCCTGATCTAAGCAGTTAGCTATGAGTCTATGGCTGCCGCTACTTATTCACGGCTCTATCTTCTGTTCCCAGCAACTCAGTAATATCCCACGACTAAAATAACCGAGAAAATCAGGTTTGGTAGCGGGAGATTGAGAAAGAACGAAGCCATAATAATAATAATGTTTGCCAAGGCATCTAGGGCTCGTTGCGTCAATATTACCACTACCATATTCAGCTGCTGAAGCTTGTAGCCAAACCTCCTTCAATGCCAAAAGAGAGACTGTTATCTGTTGGAGCATTGTAGAACGGGGACGGGCACTCCCACGACTCCAACCGGCCGGTGGGAGACCGTTGTTTACACAATGCAGACTTGGGCATTATCTGGTGAGCCGGTACTTCCTGGACCAGTCGAACCACGTGACCAAACAAAGACAGGCGGCGGCGGACCAGAATGTCCGAGATGGAGGGAAGACTCGTCAGCGGACCAAATTGTCGAAGATGGAGGGACTTTGCAGGCACCTCCCTCGACATTAAGGACAAGATCGAACTACCGGTTACCGAGGATGCGTCGCTGGTTGCGGATGTGAAATACATCGAGTCTTGATATGTCCTGTTTAAGTAGGGTCCAAGTCTCTGAACCACACAGGAGGACAGGAATCACACACGTCTGATAAATACGAATTTTGGATCCGAGAGAGAATCTGCCATTATTCCACGCGCGGCGAAGGTCGTTCATAGCGGAAACAGCAAGCCCGAACCGCCTTAACATGTCAGGGGCCGCATTGTCGGGACCGACTAGGACTATGTCATCATCATAGACAAGGTCTGTGATGCATGTTTGGACCATGTCAATGCCCAGATGGTGAGAGTCAAGGTGGTGTAGAATCCAGTCGATAGCTCGGCAGAAAAGGTCAGGGGCAAGGACGCAACCCAGCCTGACCCCCGAAGATGTTGGAGACCTCTCCGAGAGAGTGCCATCTAGGCGGACTCTGGAACCGATGTCAGTGTGTAGCTCCCTTATCAAGCTGAGCAGCGAGGCATGAGTGCCGATGCCTGTCAGGGCTGTCCAGAGAGCGGACATCGACCGAATCGAATGTAGCTTTTAGATCCACATACCCAGCGCAGGAGGGGGGGGGGGGGGCGCGGGATGGGTGGTGAATGCATGGTGCAGCTCAGACATGCGCCGGAGTGCAGGAATTGCATCCACAGTTGATCTACCCGGGGTGAAGCCAGACTGATGTGGACGGCGTTTTACAACCAGGAGTGGCTTGAGCCGGTCCAGCAGCAAATGTGCAAATACCTTGTCTAGGACTGAGAGCAGTGAGATCGGTCTATAGTTGTTGCAGTCCTCACAGCTTCCCTTGCCTTTGTATAGGGCAACCATTGTTCCATCTCACCAATATGCGGGAATGTGTCCTGTTCTCCAGACTTGTAGAAAGAGGTGGCGAAGAGCGGAGCTGATGGGGCCCATGGCGTACTTCAGAAACTCTGGCGGAATATGGTCCGGACCTGCAGCCCGCTTATCTTTATCTCTCGTACGCCGGCTTGGACTTCTGCCAATGTTGGAGGGTCGATGCACGTATCCGGGTTTAGGGAAGCATCCACACTTTCCGAATCTAGGTCAGGGCAAGCCTGGGGGATGATTGAGGGCAAGTATATAGTGCTCCTTCCATCTGTCCACTACCGCTTGGTGTGTCGAACATGGTGAGCCATCTGCTCTATTGATAAACTCTGAATTATTAGACGCTTCCTGCTTGCTTCAGGGGTGAAGGAGCCTGATGGCTTGGTATGCAGGTCTGTGATCATTGGATCTAAAACCTCATTCAACTGTATCGGCAATTTCGTTGAAGAAACTCCCGGTCAACCATAGCAGCCGTACGGAACTGGCTTTTTAGCGGCCGGCGTGCGGGCTAATCGTTGCGTGGTTTGGCTGATTTCTTTTTTTTTGGGGGGGGGGGGGGGGGGGGGATAAGGGTGGACACAATTCTCGGGGTTGGACGCGAAAAACAGAGTGTCAGTGCACAAAGACAGTGCACAAAGAGACAGATACAAGAGGAGAGGAAGTTGAGGACTGGGAGATAGATAACAACTTGCAGCTAATCAATAAGAGAGAAGAACGACCAATCTTTTATTCTAGACGATGGGAATCAACGTCCACTCCAGACCTAGCCTTCACAACAGAAGATCTAACATATACAATACACAGAACAGTCCACGAACAGCTGGTAGTTGAGCACAGATAAGCTGGGTGGAGGTGACCACAGAACAGTTCACGAACAGCTGCGTGGAGGTGACCACATAACAGTCCACGAACAGCTGGTAGGTGAGCACAGAACAGTCCACGAACAGCTGGTAGGTGAGCACAGAACAGTCCACGAACAGCTGGGTGGAGGTGACCACAGAACAGGCCACGAACAGCTGGTAGGTGAGCACAGAACAGTCCACGAACAGCTGGTAGGTGAGCACAGAACAGTCCAAGAACAGCTGGGTGGAGGTGACCACAGAACAGTCCAAGAACATCTGGTAGGTGACCACAGAACAGTCCAAGAACATCTGGTAGGTGACCACAGAACAGTCCAAGAACAGCTGGTAGGTGACCACAGAACAGTCCAAGAACAGCTGGTAAGTGACCACAGAACAGTCCAAGAACATCTGGGAGGAGGAGGTGACCACAGAACAGTCCACGAACAGCTGGTAGGTGACCACAGAACAGTCCAAGAACATCTGGGAGGAGGAGGTGACCACAGAACAGTCCACGAACAGCTGGTAGGTGACCACAGAACAGTCCAAGAACAGCTGGTAGGTGAGCACAGAACAGTCCAAGAACATCTGGGAGGAGGAGGTGACCACAGAACAGTCCACGAACAGCTGGTAGGTGACCACAGAACAGTCCAAGAACAGCTGGTAGGTGACCACAGATCAATTAAATTGGCTGTTGATCTTAATTATACACCGCCACAGCAAAGGCATCTGCTACGATGGGACTATCAAAAGGCAAACTGGGAACAATTTACAGAACTAACCCAGAAGTACGGCTAGAACATTAGCACACGACATAAAGAAAAAGTGGAACGAATGGTAGAAACGTTTAACACAGCAGTGCTTTAAGCAGCAATGGAATCAATTCCAAGAGGAGCTAGACCGAACTACATAACATACTGGTCAGAAGAACTACATACCACACTGGTCAGAAGAACTACATACCACACTGGTCAGAAGATCTACATACCATACTGGTCAGAAGATCTACATACCATACTGGTCAGAAGATCTACATACCATACTGGTCAGAAGATCTGCATACCACACTGGTCAGAAGATCTACATACCATACTGGTCAGAAGATCTACATACCACACTGGTCAGAAGATCTACATACCATACTGGTCAGAAGATCTACATACCATACTGGTCAGAAGATCTACATACCATACTGGTCAGAAGATCTACATACTATACTGGTCAGAAGATCTACATACCATACTGGTCAGAAGATCTACATACCATACTGGTCAGAAGATCTACATACCATACTGGTCAGAAGATCTACATACCATACTGGTCAGAAGATCTACATACCATACTGGTCAGAAGATCTACATACCACACTGGTCAGAAGATCTACATACCATACTGGTCAGAAGATCTACATAGCATACTGGTCAGAAGATCTACATACCACACTGGTCAGAAGATCTACATACAGTACTGGTCAGAAGAACTACATACCATACTGGTCAGAAGATCTACATACTACACTCGTCAGAAGATCTACATACCGAACTGGTCAGAAGATCTACATACCATACTGGTCAGAAGATCTACATACCGTACTGGTCAGAAGATCTTCATACCATACTGGTCAGAAGATCTGCAGAAACTACAGGAAGAACTGTCGACTGCCCGAGAGTTAGCAGAAGTGGACCAAAGCCTAGACAATAATATCCAACTAAAGTAAGCCGCACAAAGCACATAAAGACTATGAATGAACAAGAAACAGTTAGAAAGAAGAAACCGAAAACTTGAACCTAGATAAGAATGGTACAGAAGGATGGAAACTTGCAAAGTCGCTGAACAATGAAACCATAAAAACACCAAATGTTACACCAGAGGAAAATGGAAATCTGGTAACAAGAAAGTGTGCAGCAAATATATTTATCGAAAAATACAGCATGACAAGCAAAAAATGAATTACAGCAAATAGAAATGGAGAGATGTTAAAATACATGCAATCAACAGGACAAATATCAACTGTAGCAGAAGAGCACATGATGAGAACATTGACGGAACCAGAATTAGAAGATGCACTAAGGCAGCTAAAAAACTAGAAATCTCCAGGAAAGGATGAAAATACAAATGATTTGTTAAAATAACCTTGCAGTCTGAAAAATCATCTGTTCAATAAACTAAAAGTTTGACACAGACATTTGCCCATGTGGGGAAAACAAACAAACAAACAGTGGAACATGTTCTGCAGGTCTGCCGGCTCCACGAGAAGAGCAGAGTAACTACATGGTTCTCCCCAACCCAATTGCGAGATAAACTGTTTGGCGATGAGACACGCCTGAGAAGGACCGCCAGGTTTATGAGGGAGGTAGATGCGATTATTTGACGACGAAGAAGAAAAAGAAAAAGAAGATGATGATGAAATGACTAAGAAAATGGACACACCGGCCACCCCCCAACCCCCCGCCCTGTCTGAACTCCCAGATACTCATCCATAGCCCAGCCTCACCTACCAGAAACTAAGAGCTCTCGAGCCGTGTGTCCCAGATTGGAAACGGTTAGCTATGGCCTTAGCCTTGTCCTGTATCCAGGATCCCCATACTATGGGCGTATCTAGCAACATTTCTAATAGAAGTCACATGATCTAGGTCTGCCATGCTTGAGCCACGTTTGATTGAATATAACCCAGTTGAACACCCTCGTTGCAGGTGTGGAAATTTACCTAAGTAATCTTTCATATTTGATCTCTTGTGCGGCATTGGCTCGTGTAATGTGCATGCTACGCGCATATCGCCTCACCGAGTGAAAGCAACTAGTGCTCATAACCTCTTTGTTGCTGTTGTTGTTTTTGTTGTTGTTGTTGTTTAATGCCCACAATAAGTAAGTTTTCTCTTTTGTGCGTCCTGACAAGGACGTTGGTGGTGAGTTGTAGTAGCTTTCCTCACATCTTGAGCATGCTGATGAAGGTGAAAGGCGGTCCTTCAGGCGGTTGTGCTATGCTTGGCTTCATCTTCATGACGCTCACTACAACGGGGATCACATCAATCCACATCTCGTCAGTCAGAGTGTCTTGAAAACAGCCTTTTTCTAGGCAACACTGCATGAAAGAGAGATTGTGGTCTTGGTCAGTGTATTGACCATGACGCGACGTCCTGGTCAGTATGTTGTGCGTCTCAGATCTCTGCTCATAACGTTAACATTTTAACCTGTATGTTATGGTCCAGAGAAAGACAAATTATACATAACCTGTCACAACTTTCATATGTTGGGGCAAAATTATACTCAAGATCGTCACGTTTTTGTGTATTCCTGGCATTGTTCACATTCCATGTATTGGTGTGCGTTGTACAATATTTTGGACCTAACAGCCCAGTGCATCAGCGTTCTGCATACATTTTATTTATGGGTGTACTACCGAAAAATGTGCGGCTTTCTTGTTGAAGTAGAGAGAGAGAGAGGGGGGGGGAGAAAGAGGGAGAGAAATAGAGAGAGAGAGAGATCTTTATCACACTCGATGGACGGACAACTGTACTTGCAACATGCGATCTAGGTTATGCTCACAGACCACAGTAAATGTGGAGGACGACTTTCGTCTGATCAGGCAAAACATACTGGTCAGATAAGTTAGTCAAGGCCAAGCAAAACATACTGATCAGGCATGTTAGTCAGGGCCAGGCAAAACATACTGACCAGATATGTTAGACAGGGTCAGGCAAAACATACTGACCATATATGTTAGTCAGGGTCAGACATTACATACTGACCATATATGTTAGTCAGGGCCAGGCAAAACATACTGACCAAATATGTTAGTCAGGGCCAGGCAAAATATACTGATTAGACAAGTTAGTCACGGTCAGGTAAAATGTACTGTCCAAGACCTCGACTTCGACTTTCTCGCAGTCCTCCATAGAAACGGACTGTTGTCATGGCAGCCTGTCTAACGAGGTGAGGTAGCAATGTGATTTCCGTAGTAATGAGTGACACGCATATCAAGTCAAGCATAGCACAACCGCCCGGAGAACATCGGTCTACCTTCATTAGCACGCTTGGGATGTGAGAAAAGCAATAACAAACCGCCACTTAACGTCTTTTTCAGGAAAAAGAGTAAATCTACTCATTGTTGGCATTCATCAACAACAACAACCACAACAAATCTATGTTCAGTGTGTAACGCACAGCTTATGGTTTCTATAGGAATGTCCACCCCATTGTGAAATGAAATATCAGACCTGACCAGAGGGTGCCGAGCTGAGAAACAAGTTGTGGGGAAGCCGATCCACCTGGTGAAGACTACATGGCTTGCAGATACAACTTGACCAAAGCTCCTGACCGCAAAGAAAGAAGAACAGTCTATTGTGAAACCATGCTTGGTCTCTTTTAGCATGCTTGGTCTCTTTTAGCATGCTTGGTCTCTTTTAGCATGCTTGGTCTCTTTTAGCATGCTTGGTCTCTTTTAGCATGCTTGGTCTCTTTTAGCATGCTTGGTCTCTTTTAGCATGCTTGGTCTCTTTTAGCATGCTTGGTCTCTTTTAGCATGCTTGGTCTCTTTTAGACACTTAAACACCCATTCTGCCAGTTAATTATGTTTCATTTTTCTTTTTGAAGACGTTTAGGCTGCAGTTAAAACAGAGGACCACCATTTAAAGCTGGGCTGGCCAACCTTATTTTCTCTGTTTGGCGTAAAATGTGAAGAAAGTCTCTGTATTTGGATTTGAGGGAGACCTGACAGATTGCAGCAATTATAGAGGAATTACATTGCTGTATGTGCCAGGCAAGATGTTCAACAGAATCATCTTAGATTAAAAGTGGAGATAGACAAACAATTTACTGTTGAAAATGTCACCAGCGGTCAAGACGAAAAAAATCTTCTAAAACAGTTTACTAATCAGCATATTCATGCAAAGATAGCCATTGTCATTTCTACCAAACATAGGGTACTCCTAGATCTCAGCAAGCATTTAGATCATTGAATCAACTGTCAGATTACTTTCTTTAAAATGTGAGCATATCTGCTTGAAATTCCCGCTTAGTCACAAAGTTTAGTCCCTTCCATTATTCTTGGAGCTTGAAACTGTGTAGGCAAAGTAAGAAAGTCGCTCATTGAACTTCAGCCGTGTTTCATAGAAAACAAACGTCCCAAGTTCACAATCTGTCGTGTCCATCTAAACTTTGGAAAGTGGGTGAGTTTCCCTTCATGAACCTGGCTTAGTAATTTATTGAGTCTACTCTTGAATGAGCGAATATTCTCGAAATGCTCACAAATCAGTTTTCCCTTTCCTTGCAATTTCTGGTTGAGTTCGTTCAAATGGCTCCTAACAGGAAGTCTGCAACTGAAGATCATACTGATAGTCTTGATATCATGAAACGTTTTCATTGGACAGTTTTCACTAAGAAATTCACGAACTTGAGAGAACAAAGTTGTGAACCTGCCTAAGGATTTACCTCGACTCAAGCAACACACATGTGTACAGTAAACGACAGCATCGATGTCACCATCATCAAGTTCCTTCACAGAGTCCAAAAACTGTTGATGAATGACGTCACTGCTGCTTCCAAGAGGACTCATAATTTGTATGTCTTTGTTCATCACATTCATTCGAGTCTCTTCTCGTGGACAGTGTTAAACATAGACTGTCTTGGTGTATTGACAGTGTTAAACATAGACTATCTTGGTGTATGGAAAGTGTTAAACATAGGCTGTCTTGGTGTATGGAAAGTGTTAGAACATAGACTGTCTTGGTGTTATTTAAAGTGTTAAACATAGACTGTCTTGGTGTATGGACAGCCAAAGGGCGATAGAAAAGACACGACAACGTAATCAATTCTTGAATATTGTGTTGAGAAGGCTAGCATGCCCTCAGCTTTCTCCAGTTTCTTTTGGTGTGTCGTTTGTTTTTGCAGAAACTAATTTGATGAAATAAATCAGCTCACGCATTTGACCAATCAATCCACAAACTGCAAGCATTTTTATTCGTGGATTTTTAAGTCGGTTGGTCGGCTGGTTGGTTTGTTGGTTGCTAATGTTCACAATGTAACTCCTTTGTGCACACTGAAAAAGATGAAACTTTGTGGCAGAATATAGTAGCTTTCCTGACATCCTGAGCGTGCTAATAAAGTGGACCGGTGTCATCCAGGTAGTTGTGCAATGCTTGGCTTCATCTGCGTGTCACTCACCACTACGGGGATCACATCGAACCTCACTTTGTTAGCCATACTGTTGTCCTCGACAATAGCCCGTTTCCAAGACGTCCAACGAGGAGGTCAGATGAGGGTCTTGGCCAGTATATTTCTCCTGACCCTGGCTAACATTGTCTGGTCAGTGTGTTTTGCCTGACCAGAAGTTAGCCTGGTCGTCCCGTCAGTTCAGGGTCTTGGCCAGTATATTTCTCCTGACCCTGGCTAACATTGTTTGATCAGTGTGTTTTTCCTGACCAGACGTTAACCTCGTCGTCCCGTCAGATGAGGGTCTTGGCCAGTATATTTCTCCTGACCCTGGCTAATATTGTTTGATCAGTGTGTTTTGCCTAACCAGACGTTAGCCTGGTCGTCCCGTCAGTTGAGGGTCTTGGCCAGTATATTTCTCCTGACCCTGGCTTACATTATCTGATCCGTGTGTTTTGCCTGACCAGACGTTAGCCTGGTCGTCCCGTCAGGTGAGGGTCTTGGCCAGTATATTTCTCCTGACCCTGGCTAACATTGTTTGATCAGTGTGTTTTGTCTGACCAGACGTTAATCTCGTCGTCCCGTCAGATGAGGGTCTTGGCCAGTATATTTCTCCTGACCCTGGCTAATATTGTTTGATCAGTGTGTTTTGCCTGACCAGACGTTAGCCTGGTCGTCCCGTCAGGTGAGGGTCTTGGCCAGTATATTTCTCCTGACCCTGGCTAACATTGTTTGATCAGTGTGTTTTGCCTGACCAGACGTTAGCCTGGTCGTCCCGTCAGTTGAGGGTCTTGGCCAGTATATTTCTCCTGACCCTGGCTAACATTGTTTGATCAGTGTGTTTTGCCTGACCAGACGTTAACCTCGTCGTCCCGTCAGGTGAGGGTCTTGGCCAGTATATTTCTCCTGAGATTGTATTTCTTGTTGACAGAAATTGATGTTTGGGAATAAGACACATTTGTTTTTCTTTCATTTCGATTATTATAAATTCTTAATTCAGTGCTTGCTGGAAACTGCTTTGAATTTCGCCGTTTCCTCTCTTTTTCTTTTCATTCACAACAATGTTATTCAGAACGTCTGTCCGTCCTATCATCACTTTGATCAACCTTCTTACGTTTTGGAGTTAAGCTCCTTACGTTTTTGGAATTAAGCTCCTAACGTCTTGAAGTTTAAGTTACATATTTATCCATGTCAGAGGAAAATAAATATTACATTTAATAATACAAAAATGGCATTTCTCTAGGGAAGTTTAAACCGTTACTGAACAATAAACTGTCCTTGTTCATCAGGCGTGAAGCATTTCAAGTTCTATCTATCGTGCATGTTGATTTAGAAATGCATTGATACGACATCACTATGTTCTTCTTCTTCTTCTTCTTCTTCTTTTTCGGTCAATTGATGTTATGATTCTAGCCAGGTGAGGCTCATGAAGAAGACTGCGCGTTTCAGGCCTTCGTCGGTTCCCCACAGCTTGTCCAGCATAGTCGCTCCGGCGGGCCAGACTGCCTTTCTTTGTTCTGCATAAGTGGGGCAGTCCTGCTGGATATGTTTTGGTGTTTGCTTGGGTGCTCTACAATCGCAAGTGGCGGTGTCTCTGAGGCCCATTCTGTGGAGGTGGACCTTGAGTCTGTAATGAAACATTGCTCAAACTAGTCTGAAGATCTGTGTCTGCCCATCCATGCTAAGTGTGTTAAAATGCTGTCATTTTCTGGCTGGTCTCGCACCGTGCCAATGGATCGTTTTATGAGTGCCTTTGCTTCTTTATAGCCCTGTGGATGGCGAGTCTGCGTGCCACCCCTTCCGGCTTTTGCCTTCTTGTTTACAATGATCTCACAGTTGGCGGGAATCCACTGTAGGACTAGATCTGTTATAGATTTTTAATCTGATTAGACCGCAATCCGACGTTGTATTTTATTTCGTGTGAGAGTATCTTGTTTTGGGCTTGAGATGACTTGGAGTAAGCTTCTGGAGTCTGCCTTGTTTTGGACTTGAGATGGCTTGTAGTTAGCTCCTGTAGTCTGTCTTGTTTTGGGCTTGAGATGGCTTGGAGTAAGCTCCTGGAGTCTGCCTTGTTTGGGATGAGATGGCTTGTAGTATGTTCCTGTAGTCTGTCTAGTTGGGGGTTTGAGATGGCTTGGAGTATGTTCCTGTAGTCTGTCTTGTTTTGGGCTTGAGATGGCTTGGAGTAAGCTCCTGGAGTCTGTCTTGTTGGGGGTTTGAGATGGCTTGGAGTAAGCTTCTGGAGTCTGTCTAGTTGGGGGTTTGAGATGGCTTGGAGTAAGCTCCTGGAGTCTGCCTTGTTTTGGGCTTGAGATGGCTTGTAGTAAGCTCCTGTAGTCTGTCTTGTTTTGGGCTTGAGATGGCTTGGAGTAAGCTCCTGGAGTCTGCCTTGTTTGGGATGAGATGGCTTGTAGTATGTTCCTGTAGTCTGTCTAGTTGGGGGTTTGAGATGGCTTGGAGTAAGCTCCTGGAGTCTGCCTTGTTTTGGGCTTGAGATGGCTTGTAGTAAGCTCCTGTAGTCTGTCTTGTTTTGGGCTTGAGATGGCTTGGTAGTAAGCTCCTGGAGTCTGCCTTGTTTGGGATGAGATGGCTTGTAGTATGTTCCTGTAGTCTGTCTAGTTGGGGGTTTGAGATGGCTTGGAGTATGCTCCTGGAGTCTGTCTAGTTGGGGTTTTGAGATGGCTTGGAGTATGTTACTGTAGTCTGTCTTGTTTTGGGCTTGATATGGCTTGGAGTAAACTCCTAGAGTCTGTCTTGTTGGGGGTTTGAGATGGCTTGGAGTAAGCTCATGGAGTATGTCTAGTTGGGGGTTTGAGATGGCTTGGAGTATGTTCCTGGAGTCTGTCTTGTTTTGGGCTTGATATGGCTTGGAGTAAGCTCCTAGAGTCTGTCATGTTAGGGACGAGATGGCTTGGAGTAAGTTCCTGGAGTCTGTTTGAATGACCGTTTTTGTCTTGTAGCGGGGTTTTAGCTGATAAGAATATGGTTATCTCTATATGCGTCCTTGAAACAAAACTAAAATTTTGCAGCAAGCTTCAATTGTCCAGTGTTCTGGGCTTTCTTGCCACAACAAATTCAGATACATGTACGGGCACAGTTAGTACACTCTAGCCCCCCCCCCCCCCCCCCCCCCCGTAACAGATACATGTACGGACACAGTTAGTAAACTTTAACCCCCAGTAAGAGATACATGTACGGACACAGCTAGTAAACTTTAACCCCCAGTAAGAGATACATGTACGGGCACAGTTAGAACACTCTAACCCCCAGTAAGAGATACATGTACGGGCAGTTAGTAAACTCTAACCCCCAGTAAGAGATACATGTACGGACACAGTTAGTACACTCTAACCCCCAGTAAGAGATACATGTACAGACACTGTTGGTACACTCTAACCCCCAGTAAGAGATACATGTACGGACACAGTTAGTACACTCTAACCCCTAGTAATGAGGACATCGAGAGATCTAGCAACATCTGCTGATCTGTATTGAATTTTAATGTTATATTATTTTTAATCCACTTTTTAATCTCATCGTCTATTTTAATTTGGATCTTGCTTATCATGTATAGTTTTTAAAATCATGTACATGTGGCTAAAATTATTCTCAAAACCTTCAGGGGCGTGTCTGTGAACATGGGCTTCAAACCTTCAGGGGCGTGTCTGTGAACATAGTCTTCAAACATTTCAGGGGCGTGTCTGTGAACACGGGCTTCAAACCTTCAGGGGCGTGTCTGTGAACATAGTCCTCAAACATTTCAGGGGCGTGTCTGTGAACAGAGGCCTGAAACATTTCAGGGGCGTGTCTGTGAACAGAGGCCTGAAACATTTCAGGGGCGTGTCTGTGAACATAGTCCTCAAACATTTCAGGGGCGTGTCTGTGAACATAGTCCTCAAACATTTCAGGGGCGTGTCTGTGAACAGAGGCCTGAAACATTTCAGGGCTATGTGTGAATGTACTGTCCTGATCATGCTAAGAGTAACAGATAATAAAAAAGATAAAATGCTAGCTTCGAAACCAACGGCCTCTTCCCCCACCCCATCCCCAGTTGTGGCGACATGAAATATAGTTAGGTGAGAAGGGCATATTGAGTTTTATCGATGATTACGTCTTGGAAGATAAATTGCGATCCACTCTGCAGGTGTTTCAGAAACACGCATGTGGAAAGGCCCTAGCAGAAGTGTGTGCAACTCGCGAGTTATTGGAATCATATTTCCAAAGCGACGTGAGCAAATACGAGTCTGCCTGGACTTCAGTGAAGTCGATTGAGAATAACATGACACAACTGTTGCAGTGCTCGGAGGAGTCATAGACGCATGCATAATGTATCTGTTCTTTCCTTGTTGGTCTCAGTACCACTTGCTGGAGAGGAAGTAATAGGGTCACCCCGACCTATCCTGAATGTCCTAAAAGTGACTTAGGAAGGTTGTACATGGGACTATCAACCACAACATGGAAAGGAAAGTGCAGCAGAAACCATTACTGTATTAGAAGACCAGCACGATCTCACGATAAGTGCTTTCTGCAGGAAATTGTTTTCTCCTTCGTTCGCTGTCAGACGTCAACTTGAATTTGTTCGAAGAAAGCAGCAATCATCCTGAGGCTGTCGACACTGCCATAGAGCTTGTCTAGTGTTGGCACTGGTGATGGCCACATGTGCTTTCTCTGGTCCTCGTATGCCGGGAAATTTTGCAGCAGATGTTCAGCGGTCATTTTCCCGGTAACCGCAGGCGCATTCTTCAGTAGCACCTATCTTCAGTTTATGCAGTGTATGGTACCTCGGTCTAATGTGGCCTGCATGGAGTCTGAAGACCACCACCTGCTCTCTTCTGTACAACTGGTAATAAGTATTATTTTGTGTGTAGCCAGTATGCTCTGTTTCCCATGTGTCCATGTATCTGGCCCTAATAAACCTTTTGGACTCTTCGTAGGTCACATGAATCTGGCTGTGGTAACCTTCCACCTTCTTTCGCGTCTCTCTGCCTCTCGTTGTCTTGAATGTTACAGTGGGACAGGACCCATTGTACCACGACTCTTTTGTGTGTGAACTGCTGACATAGTTGACAGGCAAGAAATATAATTTCAGTGTAGGCTCCTTGTTTATTTGCATCAAGAGACAGCAACTAAAACGACTACCACCACACAGCACCCACCAATAAGCAATGATATTTAGATACAACGGACTCTCGATCACAAAAAAGGTGGCTTACGGAGAAATCTGAGGGAGTGAATGCCAAGTATGGCTCGCTCTAAAGATCTCTTCATAACTTGACGCTGAAAGGCAAAACTGGAAAAGTGAAAAGAAATAATAAGAACATTGCAAAAGCCACAATGTTTGATCATCGGATTTCTGAAAAAGTCAGGAAGCTGATGTGTCAGCTCCTCGGAGTGGTACAGTCAGGAAGTCGATGTGTCAGCTCCTCGGAGTGGTACAGTCAGGAAGCCGATGTGTCAGCTCCTCGGAGTGGTACAGTCAGGAAGTCGATGTGTCAGCTCCTCGGAGTGGTACAGTCAGGAAGCCGAAGTGTCAGCTCCTCGGAGTTGTACAATCAGGAAGCCGATGTGTCAGCTCCTCGGAGTTGTACAGTCAAGAAGTCGATGTGTCAGCTCCTCGGAGTGGTACAGTCAGGAAGCCGATGTGTCAGCTCCTCGGAGTGGTACAGTCAGGAAGTCGATGTGTCAGCTCCTCGGAGTGGTACAGTCAGGAAGCCGATGTGTCAGCTCCTCGGAGTGGTACAGTCAGGAAGTCGATGTGTCAGCTCCTCGGAGTGGTACAGTCAGGAAGCCGATGTGTCAGCTCCTCGGAGTGGTACAGTCAGGAAGCCGATGTGTCAGCTCCTCGGAGTGGTACAGTCAGGAAGTCGATGTGTCAGCTCCTCGGAGTTGTACAGTCAGGAAGCTGATGTGTCAGCTCCTCGGAGTTGTACAGTCAGGAAGCTGATGTGTCAGCTCCTCGGAGTGGTACAGTCAGGAAGTCGATGTGTCATCTCCTCGGAGTGGTACAGTCAGGAAGCCGATGTGTCAGCTCCTCTGAGGGGTACAGTCAAGAAGTCGATGTGTCAGCTCCTCGGAGTGGTACAGTCAGGAAGCCGATGTGTCAGCTCCTCGGAGTGGTACAGTCAGGAAGTCGATGTGTCAGCTCCTTGGAGTGGTACAGTCAGGAAGCCGATGTGTCAGCTCTTCGGAGTTGTACAGTCAGGAAGCTGATGTGTCAGCTCCTCGGAGTTGTACAGTCAGGAAGCTGATGTGTCAGCTCCTCGGAGTTGTACAGTCAGGAAGCTGATGTGTCAGCTCCTCGGAGTGGTACAGTCAGGAAGCCGATGTGTCAGCTCCTCGGAGTGGTACAGTCAGGAAGCCGATGTGTCAGCTCCTCGGAGCGACATGAAGACAAATCCCAGAAAGTCTTACACGTAAATGAGCACACACTAACTGCTTCACGATTTTCTTTTTCATCATGATCTACAATGATTGTGTGTGCTTGTACACACTAAGAACGAAAAGACTGATAACTGCACAATCAATCAATCAATCAATCAATCAACAAATACACGCTAAGTCCTCCTGCTCTGAGCCATCGGCTTCAGGATCGAACGCGACTTCACTGTTACCTTAACATTTGTCATAGAAGAAAACAAGTCCGTCGTTGGAGCAGATGCTCCCCGTTCAGGGCCGGCAACACGCTGGCTGTTGATGCCTATACCATGTAACACATCAAGTACTGTTCCCACCAATCCTTTCATATACGTATACAACAGATTGCCAATTCAATTTGGGTTCTTATTCTCCAACTTCATTGAAGAAACTCATAACCAGAACTATCATCTACCTCAATCTTCAAATGATATTTTGTTGTCGCTATCCACCAACATTAGCACAATTACATAATTTGTGTAATAGTCCGACAGCCCGTGTTGCATAGATGTAAGAGCTACATGAAGACACGCCCCCACATATGATCAGACACGTCATGGTCTAGGTGCACCGCGGTATCGGGTAATAACACCCTAGAGCGTTCAATGCCTTCTTACGTACTCTGATCCAAGCAATGGAAGAATATTTTACCTACCTTGCCCGTGCAGTCCACTTTCTATATATCGAGAGTCGATATTTCTTAACAGTCCACGTGAACCGTAAATAAATATAATGCAGACCAGAGCAACATTAAACACGAATGATATTCGGCTGATCAACAACGAACATTTGAAAACAGATTTATCCCCCAGTCAGATGCGAACATCGACCCGTCTAGGTCACTAACCTTATATTCCATTTTATGAAAAAGTGCAGAGGCATTCAATGTAAATTTTGTAGCTACGGACTTGGGACCTCTAAATGTAAGTATAAATATATCAACAGCAGAGCATACATGTGTATCATGCACGCTTCGTCTTCTCGCCTGAACTGGATCTTTGTGAATAAAGGAAGGATATGTTTTTTAATAGTTTTATTTCAAGTATCCGTGTTCCGTTGCGACATACTATCCGTTCAATTGTTTCCGAAGCTGCACCACCCACCCACTAGTAGGGTAAGGATCGCTCAGCCAATAGAGACATCCCGTTTTGTTCTGTACATAGACTTACATAAGTTGCACATAAACACCATCATCATTTGGTGTTGGATCGAGCGATCGGAGAGAGCGTACATTCTAGCTGCAGTTTTATATCATAGAATACCGGTGCGATAATTCATGACTATTTTCCACGGCCTGCTTGGATCAAGACCAACGTTGAAGCAGACTAGAGTTGTGTCCCATATGTTAGAAGCGGCGAACCCAACTCTAACATTACATTCAGACAATCGTTACAGCCTGCTATTTCTCGCAGTTTAAAATTACCACTTCCACCATGCCATTCAAGTTCTTACAGTCAATAAAGAAAGACAGACATGAAAAACTGAAGAATAAAAGTAAGAGCACCACAGACCTTCTTGAAGGAATGAAAAGCATGACGCTGGGGCCTCCAGACACGCCGAACAATTTATTCATGAAAACAAAGAGCAAGAGTAGACTTCATTTGTTTTCGAGCAACAAGAACTCTAGCCAAGACAACTTTAACAAAATTAAGAAGAATAAGGAAAATGAAAATACACATGGCGCTGACTTTTTGAAATACAAGAAAACAGAATCTACAAGGAAAAACTCCATCATCGGAACAGAAATTTTGCAAACGACTGACAAGAACATCCTAGACCAGAGCATGCCACAGAGTCAAAGCGAGGTGGATGATACTGTTCGAACAACCCGAACCAACAGATCGGCGTCCTGCTGTTATTTTCCTGATGTTGCCAGAAGGGAAAGAAGACTGTCTGACATAGCACAGCTAGGTAAGTGTACATTGAGCGTGTACTAAACAGATGTGTACATTGTACGTGTACTAAACAGATGTGTACATTGAGAGTGTACTAAACAGCTGTGTAGATTGAGCATGTACTAAACAGTTGTCTACATTGAGCGTGTACTAAACAGCTGCTTACATTGAGCGTGTACTAAACAGCTGTGTACATTGAGCGTGTACTAAACAGCTGTGTACCTTGAGAGTGTACTAAACAGCTGTGTACATTGTACGTGTACTAAACAGCTGTCATCAAGTCCGGATAATTCTATGTCTGATCACATCTTAGAGAAGCTACTTCAATTCTACCACCAACTACGCAAATGGTCAGACTAGCAATATGTACTTTACTGATAAGACAAGCAATAGGTACTTTACTGATAAGACAAGCAATAGTTACTTTACTGATAAGACAAGCAATAGGTACTTTACTGATAAGACCAGCAATAGGTACTTTACTGATAAGACAAGCAATAGGTACTTTACTGATAAGACAAGCAATAGGTACTTTACTGATCAGACTAGCAATAGGTACTTTACTGATCCGACTAGCAATAGGTACTTTACTGATAAGACTAGCAATATGTACTTTACTGATCCGACTAGCAATAGGTACTTTACTGATCAGACTAGCAATAGGTACTTTACTGATCAGACTAGCAATAGGTACTTTACTGATCAGACTAGCAATAGGTACTTTACTGATCAGACTAGCAATATGTACTTTACTGATAAGACAAGCAATAGGTACTTTACTGATCCGACTAGCAATATGTACTTTACTAATCAGACTAGCAATAGGTACTTTACTGATCAGACTAGCAATAGGTACTTTACTGATCAGACTAGCAATAGGTACTTTACTGATAAGACTAGCAATATGTACTTTACTGATCCGACTAGCAATAGGTACTTTACTTATCAGACTAGCAATATGTACTTTACTGAGCAGACTGGCAATAAGTACTTTACTGATCAGATTAGCAATAGGTACTTTACTGATCAAACTAGCAATAGGTACTTTACTGATCAGACTAGCAATAGGTACTTTACTGATCAGACTAGCAATATGTAGTTTGTTGTTCAGACTAGCAACATGTACTTTACATTGTTAGAACAGTTATTTTACACATGACGTGTATGTAGCACGTTTTTTTGCAGATCGTACTTCTGATCACAGTCGTCCTGTAAGACTCGATCTTTAGTCAGTTCTCCAGCCTCCGCCTCTGTCATCTTCAGATCATATATATTTGATACAGTGTGTCCATCCTCTGCTTGGTATACCTCTGACTCGTTGGTCTAGCTACCCAGTTCTTTTAGAACGTCTTTCTTGTTCGTTGTCCGTGGTATTCTGAGAACCTTTTTGTAGCATTTTAGTTCGATATATGCTATTTTTTCTTCAGTATTTATATGAAGGTCCATGTTTCGTAGTCGCACATTGTCACGGGAAGTCTTCCTGTGTATCTGCATGTCCACAGAAGTTGTGTTTTTGCTGCTTTGTTCGTGTCACTTTATATGAATGTAAAATACAACACAACAAACACTATTTAATTGGAGTTTCTGACATTAAAATAACAGGTTTTTCAAATATTTCTAATACAATTAGCCTCTAGACCATGTTAATGTTAAGTACGAACTCTAAATTGTATATTTTACACATTTTGGCGAGCCAATGCACAAAAAAGAATATGGTTAATGGATGAAACAGTCAGCTTTATCTGGACATGTTTTTGCTAAACAACTTGTATGATTCAGAACAAAAGCGAAATGGTATACTTGGATAGGATGTCGGGAAACGATATATAATGAGTACAGATGTTACCCTTTAGCAAATGCCCTGACCAAAGAATCAATGACTTACCAGCACGTGAGAACAGCACGCCTTTTCAACGTTGGTATTTATTCTATTCACTTACAGTTTTGATGGCAAAAAGTGAGCAAGAATTACAGGAGCTCGTGACTACAATATACAAAATGAGTCAAGCGTTTCAATTAGACATAAACATAAAGAAAACAAAGACTATGGTACTTGTAAAAAGTGACAAGAAACCACGCATGAAGGTAACAAATAAAAGGTATAAACTACTTGAACAGGTACAAAAATCTAGGTAAAATAATAACGGAAGAAGGCAGCTGTGAAAAAGAAATCAGAAAGAGAATAGGTATGGCCAAGATGGTATTCAACATCATGCGCCACATACTGACATCTAAACAGATAAATCAGAATTTGAAAATGAGAATTGTCAGGTGTTATGTGTACTCGTCACTACTTTATGGCGCAGAAACATGGACACTGAATAACAAGTTGGAAAAGAGTATTGAAGCCTTCGAAATGTGGGTATATAGAAGATCGGGTCGTATTTCTTGGAAATGGAAGAAAACAAATTTAGAGATATTGGAAAATTTGATGGTGAAAAGAGAATTAATGACCGAAATCTGGGTTAGACCGTTACGTTATTTTGGTCATATAACAAGACCTTATTGAATACCATACTAGAGGGTAGGGTGAAAGGCAGTCGTTCAAGAGACAGACAACGTTCTTAGTGGGTGGATAACATCAGGAGATGGACTGGGAAAATTATGTCAGATTGTACCATTACACCAAGAGATAGAGTACACTGGAGATCCATTGAGGCAAGAGATAGAGTACACTGGAGATCCATTGAGGCAAG